>JXOV01020883.1:494-13214 GCA_001014945.1 Clogmia albipunctata
AAATTCATATCAAACCCATTTTACCACATTCCAGGTCCAGTTTTTAGGATTTAACAATAAGTTTTGGTTAAAATGAAATTGGCGGAAGCTATTGGAACATATTTAGTTATTAAATAATCTTTGATATAATAAATATGTTAAATATGATTAGTCTTTTGTCTTCCAAAACAGTGAAAAAAGTACTTTTTTTACTCAAAGCAGTGAAAAAANCCATTTTACCACATTCCAGGTCCAGTTTTTAGGATTTAACAATAAGTTTTGGTTAAAATGAAATTGGCGGAAGCTATTGGAACATATTTAGTTATTAAATAATATTTTATATAATAAATAAATCGATAAATGTGTGAAATATGATTAGTCTTTTGTCTTTCAAAACAGTGAAAAAAAGTACTTTTTTTCACTCAAAGCAGTGAAAAAAAGTACTTTTTTTCACTCCTTTTGTGAACTAGAATTTCACGTACTGCGATTGATGAAAAAATGTGACACTTCACATACAGAATTGCAAAAAATTTTATACCCAACTTAGATTTTCACTTATGATAATGTTAACTTTTCTTCAAATTAAACTTTGAAATATCAATAAAATACGAATATTGTAGAAAAAAAAAACTATTTCATAGTCAATGTTTTGATTATTTTTTTATTGTCATTTAATTGCAATAAATAATACTTTCAATCTGTGTAAAAAAATATTTAAAAAAAATTGTATGCGGAAGCTTCTACAATAATGAAATAAAAAATTTGGTATTAGTTACTTATACCTACAACTGAGTCGATAAGACACAATAAAGGAGCTTTACAATTAGTCCACAGATTTCTATTTAGAACTCGCGAACGGTTTCAGCAATTTTGCTAATTTTTATTTAAAACTATTTTTTAAAGGCTAGGCGCCGGAATGTTCTTTAAAAAATATTTTACGCGACAATTTTCAATATATGAAATTAAATACGTAAATTTTGTAGTTGTAAATTGAGCTGTAAAATAAACGTATCGTTAACGTCAATCAAGAAAGATGTTCAATTTAACTGTCAATTCTTTTTTTAAAGTATCTTTCAAAACAATTTTCCAATTTTAATTTTTGTTTCTGATTTATGTTCATAAATTTGTTTTAAATATTAACACAAAAAGTTTCTTAAGTTAGTTAATACGCTTATTAACTACATTAAAATAGTGTCCAACTTAAAGTGGTGAATTTTTATTTGTTGTTTTTTAAAATCCAGTTTTCAAACAGTGTGGTCATTGTCATTGTCAATTTCAATTTTATTTTTGTGATTTAGCTCCATGAATTTGTTTTAAATATTAGCACAAAATGTTCCATAGAATATTTACCTTAGTTCAATTTGATTTAACGATACCGATCCTTTTCAATACTTCCATTTATGTCCTTTATCAAAACTGTAGATAACAAATTATAAATTTTTATAATATTCTTAAAAAAAAATTATTATACGTAATTTCAGTATTTTTTTCCTGCCTAATAATATTTATTTAAATATACAAATATATCATATAAAGCTTAACAACCGTGTCTTATACAAAATTTTGTACATTTTGAAATAAATTAACAAAACAATTTACAACACAATCAAATTTAAAATTAAAATTAGGTCCTCCCACAAACACTTTCGGAGTGGAAGAAAAACCATCAACCGATATAAATCATTTACTTTTTCTTGAAATATGATTATTTGATCAATTTTCAGAATTGGAATTCTTCTAAGACTGTTCCATTAAATCTTGATAATTACATACCATAAAAGTGCCCATAAACAGATTATAAATCACAGCTTAATTATTATTCTAGAAACCAAATAAATTTTATAGGTTTATTTGAACAATTTGCTTATAATAAATTCCCGATTAATCCGAATATTGGATCGTAAACTGAACAAGACAGAAGATGACATGGCGTCTTGCATTCTCTCGTTAAATACCGACGACGACGGCGAGATGAAGATCAGAAAATCCTGCCGTCGCGTCTTCATCGGCCAGTCACACAATTATTCACATCTGCTCCATGTGGATTAAATTGTAATTAAATGACGTGTTTACTCGTAAATATCGGGTAAAAAGCGAGTAAAAGAGCCGCGCGAAGGAGACAGATTCTACGACGAGGGCAGATAAAGAGCTCAATTATTCCGAGTTTAACACGAAAAGCGATTACCCACAAGCCGCCTGCCATATTTCATTCCGTATTATAAATAACAATAAAATGCCGGGCTCATAAATATCTTATTTATTGCAGCCATAATAACAACATTAAACACTAAATGTACTCGTCATCTTTTTTTGTTCCACAGCTTCAGTCGCATTTTTAGCCTCACCTATGCCCAGTTTACACTACAACTGGACATGTTTTATTGCTGTTGCAAAGGAAAATATTGAGCTATGCATTTTCTTTACATTATTTTCATTTTAATTCTGCTCTATCACTTAATTATCAGTAATAACTATATAATAAATTGTTTATTTGTAACTTTTTTAATTTACATTAAAACCTTTGTTAATTTCATTATTAATGTCCTAAATTTTTCAATTCGGAAACTATCGTTTGAGTAATTCCTAATAAAAAACTAACCCCTTTTTAACTCAAATTGGTTCTGTAACGGGTTACTTTACAGCACGGAGTGCGGTATTATTTCAAAATTTGCACGCAAATTGTCGTCAATTTAATAAAATTACATTTTGTTATCATAACCAAATTTATTTTTTAAATATGAATAGTTTGTTGTGAGTTTCAAAAATCCGTTGCAAACGTTTTTATTATTAACCATGGATGGACTGATATTTTTTCAGAATTACACAAAATATCGTTCAATACATATGTGAAATCGGTTATTACAGCACTCATTTACCTATTCTAATTCATGGTAAATTCGTTCTATAATAACCTCAATTTCACCACCTTTATCGAAATATACTATTTTAACAAGCCTCTGATTGTAGGCTTTCAGTATTTTATTAAATATTAAATAAATAGTCTTGCACTTTTCCCTTTTCTGAGGAATCATTTTAAACTTTCGTTAAATCGAAACCGCTGTTACTATAAATTGAATCCTTTTGATTGGGGGATTATTGCCCTTATTCACATATAAAATATATGAAAAGATAATTGGCCAGGTGAATGAAATCGAGTCATTATATGAATAGTGGGCAGCCGTAGCTCCCCCTGCCTAACACCATTTCTGACCCTAACAATCTAATTTAAATCAATATTTCTTCAAATGATCTGAGGTGCCCGTGGATGGGAATGGATAAACGTGTTATTAGACCCGCCATTTATCACTGCACACTAGGGCAGTATAGGTCTAACCACTTTCCAGGATAAGTTTAATGTTAATAATGTAAACTGCTAGTGCTTATTAGGGACGGCTCCCTGTACTAAAAATCGTTTGTTGTAATTCGAATTAGAATTACACAGCATTCGATTATTGAATCATTTAGTAAGAAGAATTACTCGATTATTCAAAAACAATTAAATTTCCTAAACGTTTTATAATGGATTTTAATAACTATATGATTTTAATATTGGTGGAAGTTAAGGAAGTTCACATATAATTCCTTTCATGCAACAAATAAAATGGTTGTCAATTTTTAAATTCAATAAATTTATTAATCAAAAGACAAGAACTTGTTCTTTATAGTCTTTATTTTAAACTTTGGCTTTATGATTTCCTTAAAAATATAACAATAGTTCCTTTAAAATATGATCTCTTCTGCTAGCAATAAAACCCAACCACATCCAGTGTAAACTAGGCATTGCTCTTTTATGAACCTCCCGCTGGTCAAAGGAGCGTACCGCCGCTCAAAACTCTTGGAAATCATGCGGACAATACCCGCATCCAGCTGACAAATGAAACCCTGAAAAGAAATGGACCCACTCTTTTAAATAGCACTACAAACCCATTTATCACCCCATTCACACTGGGAAGTACTTTTCATGCACAACAAGCCAGAACATAAATAAGGTTTCTTATAGACAAATCTTTCTTTAAAAGAAATGTTACTTTTTCTTAATAGGATTGTATTTTTAATTGTACAATACACCAAATTAATGACTATAACATTGATAAATAAATCACGAAAGGTGTATTTTAAAACTATTTGTTATAATACGAGTATATTACTAGTTGTGACCACCTGTCTCGTGGCCGATGTAGTAACGGCTGCCTCTTCGGAGTCAAGGGTTCGATCCCTGGGCGGATAGGATTGACTGGGTCCGTCTTCAACTGGTCTAGATGCTATTAACTGACTAATAATACACTGAAAACAAATAGTCACCGAAATGTCGCAAAACCCGTTGGTTGAGGTTGCGACCCCCATGTTCCTTACAGGAATTGAAAGGGAAAATTCTTACTAGTTGTGACCAGATGAAGAATGATTTTTTTTCTTTTAATCAAAAACATTTCTTTTAAATAAACCCATATTTAATAGGATTACATCTATCAAATCAGAAAATTTGTTTATAAATAACGATATTGAAAATATTTCAAAAAAATAACCAAAGATTAGCCTTGCCACTATGGTATTATTCAGCAGTGCCAGTAATTTCCAATAAAATGTATAGTTTTTGCAATCCAATATTTCATGTCTCTTCTACAATTCTTATGATATTATATTAAATAAAGTCCTTTTAAATTATGAAATGATAAAAAACTAAACTTGGCTTGATTTTTTTACTAAATTTTCTCATTAAAATCATTACACTTTTATCTTTTCCTATCCGACTATATCCGTTTGCCAGGTGATCGTCACTTTTTAACTATTAATCTTTATTATGACGCAGTACGGGAAACCTATTCCCCCGTAATTAATAGTCAGAATCGCTATAATATCAAATGATAGGTTGTATAGTCTATTCTCCCTCACAACATGGTACTATGAATTAGCCTTTAAATATCTGGTAATTCATACTGTTCTTATAACTAACAATAAACCTTTCCTTTAAAGCGGTCAGACCTATACTGCCCTAGTATGCGGTGCTAAATGACGCTTCAAATAACTCTTTTTTTCCTTTCCCATTCAAACGACCCTCAGATTAATCAAAAATATTAAATTATCGATAGCAATAAGTTAGTTTGGTCAGGAATGGTGTAAGGCAAGGAGAGCTAGGGCGAATTACGTGAAAGGGCAAATGATTAACGACTAAACACCTAATAACAATTTTTCATGCATCTGAAAAATGATATTATTCGTATATTTTATATGTGAATAAGGGATATAATCCTCGAGCGGACTCAGCGTCATCCAATCAATACCTTCAATATTTAAGAACAATTTATAATATTTTGGAAGATTCGTAATGATATTGTTTAATTTTAATTTTAATTTAATGTTAATTTATAGAAATAATCCTAGTTTTATGATTGTTTTATTTTTAAAAAAAAACTCGAATAAGAATTTTAAAGGTTATAGATAAATACAGTACCCTGGACATCCTCCTCGAGGTCGTGGGATCAAATCCCGGGCGGATATCTTTCTAGCGCGAAAAAAGTTTCCATTTGTGTGTATATCAACAACATTGCGAAATAATATTCATAGCGAATTATAAATTTGTGATGGCGCAAACAAATAAATAAAATGGGCGGATTGACTTGATTCGTTTACAACCGGTCTTAGGTGCTATTAATTGACTAATAATACACTGAAAATAAAGAGTCATGAGAAGTCTAACACCCGATGGTTGAGGTTGAGACTACCCCAAGTTCCGTCCAAGAATGTAGTGGGAAAATTATTATAGATAAATACAGTTCACTCTCGATAATTCTAACCTGTTTGGACATCTTTATAATACACAGTTATCACGAGTTCTATACAAAGTCCCTTGTTATTTCAAACTAAATCAATTCTCTCGGTAATTGGAATATATCTACACACAATTATATCGCTAATTCTTTTTATTTTATTATTGAACTAGTCGACCGGGCAAACGTTGTACCGCCTGAGAATTAACAAATAAAAGAAGACGAATAATGTTTGTAGAATTATACAAATTTATTAGAAAATATTACACATGATATTTATTTTTAAAATGAATATTTAATTATTAGAGGCACATGACATAATCATATTTAAAATAATTAATCTAAATATTTCTGATAAATTATATTTTTTGTCGTGTTTTTAGGACTTGACGAAATTTGTTTTGTTTTTTCACTTAAAAACCATAAAATTTTCGTGATTCTATTTAACAAGTGTTTGTCATTTAATTGTTAAAAGTCAACGAGAAAACCTTTTTATTTACGTTATTAATGAATGGAAAAATTGATAATTTTTATTTTAAAAAATCAATTTCTGTTTTGGCACAGAATTCTTACACAGTTATTCCGATATTTCTAATAAAGTAGTAGTTTTTTTGGCAGTTAAAGAAATAACATGAATTCGGGTAATTGCAATAATTATAATTTGTTAAAAATCCAGCCGAACATTCAAATTCAAATTTGGCGCTTTTTTTTAATTAATGACATTTATAATTGAAGAGAAGAATTTGTCCGAAAGTATCAATATTTTGATTACTTTTCTTGCTAACGATTATTGTTTGTTAAATTGTCTCAATTATTCTGGGCAGAAGACAAAATTGTAAGTAGAAAAGATAATTGTTAGGAGTTGTATTTAATAATGTTCTCTCTCCAGAAATTTAAATGTTTTGGCACGAAGTAAAGAATTTACATTGCGCTGAGAGACGTGTTTTATTCTGTTCTGCCTACTAAATCAATAACGAATCTCCGTCCTTGAGTTCAGGACCAGAATTAACAACAATAATTTGTTTCTAATAGTATTTTCATAGCTTAAATTTTTTCGGTACCGACTTTTTATATCTTAATTTAACAATATACATAAATCAATGGAAAATTGAAGAATTGTAGAAAAGACTACAGATATCATCCAAAAATAATCAAATTCATATGATTTTATGTATTAAAAATTAATAAATCATCCTAGCATGATATTTTCTTCCCTGTCTGTAATTAAAGAGCTGTCTAATATAAATTGTGTTCACAATTTCATTGACTGACACCCGATCGGGGTCTGTGTCTGTCTCTCAATCTCCCACTGAGCGGCTGTCACAATAAAAACCGAAAGGGTACAGCACACAGATCAAAAGTCGGCTAGAAATTATAAATAATAAATTGCCGAGGATCAGCTAATAACAATAAATTGTTTAATATTTCATTTTCTCTGGAATTGACTGTATTCCCGTGTACTACTGCGTTTAAAAATGAAAAATTACACTGCGGGAGACATTTTCATTTTTCGGTCGGTCTTCTTTGGCCTGGGCGACTTGAGAGGGCTGTTCTGGCCACATTACTCGCTCGGCATGGGCCCGATGCTGAAACGGAATCGCTGTTCAACAATCCACGAGCACTTTAACCCGATGAATGATGTTATTTCGGTCGGTTTTGTTGCTTTTTGCTGACGATGACGATGTTGATGCTCTTCCAGCGCAAAACAAGTAACAAATTAATTGTCCAAGTCTATTATTATGATCCATGTTCCCTGCCATTACCCACTGCAGTGCATAAACAACGAGCCCTGTCAGAGCCTCCGCCGCCGCTGCACAACACTCCACACCCCCTAATGGACGAGAGCTGATGAATTATTTTGGCGCACATTTTCATCCACTTTCAGCGAGGGGCGGTTTCCAAAACAGTTTTGCATTCAATTTAAACTGGTTGATAGTTGACATAGCAATTTGTGAAACATGCTTTAGATCGAAAATTGACAACGAAATTTGTTTTCCATAAAGTGCAACGAGAACATTAAAGTCAACATTTCCGATTCATTGTCATTTTCAATCATGTTGAATATAATGTTTTATGCAATTTTTTATTAATATTTTTATCAATTGAAGTAATAATCTAGTCATATTATGGATTTTTTTAATTTAATTAGTATTAATAATGAACTTTAAAAAGAAAAGGAAACTAAATTATTATAATTCATATAATTAAACATTATTTCATAAATTTTAGAGTATAATTGAAAGAAAGTATATAATTTTATAAAACTAACTCCCAATAAAATTCTTTATTTTTCCTAAAATTATAAAAATTTAAAGATGTTTAATTTTGGTTTAAGAATAGATGTCGTTGTATCATTTTAGTAATTATATTATTAGTCCTGGATACTTCAAAAGGTACAATTTGTTACACGATCGTATATAATAAGTATCAATGAATTCAAATTTCCAAAATCTTCCTCTTCTGCTTATTATAGATCTAAATTCTAAAAGACCAGTTATATTTCTTCCTCGTCCCTGGAGTGGGAGCGGAAATGCTGCGCCATCGTTTTGGTGGTCTTCCTTCCTCGCGTCGTCTTTTTTTTTCAAAGTATTAGGGCTAACCCACCTAGATGGGAGCTCAAGAGGCACCCGTCTAGGCGGTATTTATCATAATTATCTCGTGCTGATCTAGCCATTCGTCGTATGTTTATTCTGTTGACGTGTTCATTCCAACATCTTCTAGATCTCGTCCATATTCGAATATCAGTATTATTACATTTCTTTAATTGCGCTATTTAATATTTAATTTTATATTTGATTTTTTAATTGTGATTTAATTTTTAAAGAAACAGGTTTGTGTGATATAATTTCTGTAAAATATAACTAAAATACAAGGAATTAAAATTTTTCCAGTATATGTCTTGGTTTGCTGAGTAATCTAAAATATTAATATTCTGGGTATAATAAAGGGCGTCCCAAAATTAACGCAACTTCTGATTTAAATAAAAAAAAATAGTTTATAATCTCTGACTATTAACATGTTAATTGAATCTTAAAATGTGTAAATTAGGGTTATGTATGTAGCCTTCGGGAAAACGATATTAGGACCATATCCTTTTCATGAAATTTTTCAGGATCAACATTGGCCACCATACGCTTATATCCATGATAACATCATGGAATGCATCTTTATGGTCTTGAATCGTTTGTGGAGTAATGGAAGAGACCTTATCTTACACGTTACGTCAAAGAAAAATGCATAACGAGTTTAATTACAATTTAATGAGGCTTAGTTGTGATCAAATCTTAGAACAATAATATGGCCATGAAGTTTCATGAATAATTTATAATGTTTTCGTTGCTTGTATTGCTCGTAATGTTTTATATTTTACGTCCACATAAAAAACTTCTTATTTTGCCGTAAAAATCAATAATTTTATATCAGTAGCACAATAAAATGATCAAAACACTTACACGAGCAATATTTTTGAAAAAGAAAGTACATCATTAGCCCCAAAACTGCACTTTAAGGAATGAGAGGCTACTCACTAACCATTCTTAAATGTAACAATTCACCTAATGAACCTAGTTTCCAAAGTCATCACTGTCGAAGACTTTTTATTGAGTTAGTTTAAAAATTTAAAAAAAAAAACGAAATAGCCCTTTAAGTGTTATCCTGGGAACTATTCGACCGATGTGTTGTTCCATATAAAACCCTAACTTTGAGATTCACCTGACCATTTAATAACTACAGCTTCAAATAAGATTATAATGATTATAAACTTAATACTTGTTTCATATGATAATTTGGTTAAAATTTTGGATTGGATTCATAGCGCTTAGGATTCAAAACCATTCTTCCATTGTTAAAACAATGTTTGAACGATATGTAGGGATTTTATTGGTCTTTTAAATAATATATAAATAAATATTACGGCGCGTAATAACTTCAAAAAATCAGAAAATATTATCCGAGATTGTGACTTTATTAGCTGTTCTATTATGTCAGAATAAGTATCCAAAGATGCACAAAGAAGACAATTTTGTTAGTTATTATTACTTTATCTAAATTCGAAATTTTCTGATTTTTCAAAATCAGGATTTTTAGACTTTCAAAGAGCGCTTTTGGCGGACTACTACGACATAACGACCCATTTTTCGGAATTGAAATATTTCGGAATGTCCAACAATTCATCATTAGATTATTTAATAAATACTCCATAGAGGAAATAAGGGGTGCGTTTGTAACGCTGACCAATGAAACAAGTGCGACCGTAAGAGTAATATTGTGTGTAAATTTGAAGCTCCTGCGTTATCTAGTACTATAGATATCAAGGAATCGTGGGTGCATTTTTATACCTAACTCGCGCTGTACTTTGAAAATATGTTGAAAACAAATTGTTTGCTTTTTGAGCGTTTAGTTAGATATTTTAACTCATTAGCATTGACAATGATTTATCTTCTTTTAACCTAGTTTTTTACTAGGTTTCTTATTAAAAACTCCTTGAATTTATAACATTATATTTGAAATAAAAGTTACTATTATTTTACAATTAATAACGATCGCTTGATATTTTAATTAAATGAAGGTTTTAGTTATGTTTGCAAATAAAAATGTTGTCATAGTATAATATGTTAATATAAATTTGTTTCATGTCCCAAAAAATATTTTGCTAAATAACTCAATTAATTGTCGTTGAACAGCACACAATTATGAATAGAACAATATTAATTTCAAATATTTTTTATTCTCTTCAGGCATTTTAATTTCATGAAATACATTTGCTATATCATTTATCATCTAAATAAAACCTTGACTAAATAGAAATCAAACATACCTCAAACCCTATGCAGCATAAATTAGCATATAAAGAGGTACTAAAATGAAATCATCAAATTTGAGCCATCCAGCCATTGATTTATGATTAACTCCTTATTTCCACTGGAGAAGAGATAATCATCTCGTATAGAGAAGTAATAATCAAGTGTAAGTTATTTGATTGCCCAACTGGTGGATGAAAGCAAGCATCTTGGAGAAAGGTTTAATCGAATTTCGATGGCTATCACTTTATTTTTGGGCCTAACAAAGCGATGGATAGGAGGGAAAATAAAATAAATTGGAACCCTATTAAGTTACCATTGATGCGTTTCCCATTAGCGCTGAGGCCACTTGAAGTCATCTCGGTGAATAGCGAGACGGATCTGTGAAGAGAGCTGGACCCCACACGGCGATTGTTTGTCCAAAATTACTTCATGTTGACATAAATTAGGCAAGTCGAGTCTCCGATCTATTAATAATAATATTAAAGTCCTAATATTTGACATACAATCGGGTAAGATAAACACTCGAGCTCGTCTTGAAATCTTCGGTGAAACCAATTTGATTTTGGTCGGACACAACAGTGGGAAAACAGAAGGGAAGGGCAGGGCAGTGAGGAGAGGAGGATCACACTGGGTAATGGCTCTTCAGGCAGATGATCCGCCTCTTTGAAGCCGCAAGAGAGACTTTCAAGCCTTTTCGAGACGACTCCAAATAAAACAAACACTGACAAGATAATCAGCGAAGAGGAGAAAAGGTGGCCAGGCATCGATAACCATCTCTCAAATCCCCACTTGACACAACCAACAGTTGCTGCACACATGACACTCTCTCTCCATGCAACAGCTATTGATCAAAACCAAATGTTTAACCAATAAAATGTGCATTCAATTGCCTTGTTTCATAACACTAAAGATGAAAATTGGAAATTTTAGATAAAAATCAATATTTATTACAATATTCCATTAACCATTTATCAAATTAATACATTTTTACAATAAAAAGGTCAACACTTATCCAATTATACCAATTTCATTATAATTTTCAAATAGAAATAAGCTGAAATTGATTAATTGTCCAATCCCTAAAAAATGCACCCACAGAAATTTCGCGCAGTGTATTTTTAAGTAATTGAAATATTCATTTGTTTTGAGGGCATTTTCAGTTTGCGCATAATGTTAATAAGCTATGATTTATTAAGTTAATAGATTATAAACAAGGTGAGGTCTTCAAATGAAATACTTTGGAATTTCAATATTAAACCAATAACGAATTGTTATTGACTAGATATTTAAATTAAACAAAACTGTGAAAACAAATTAATTATTTTAATTAACTTTAAGTCTATTTTTGAAATCGATGTATAATTTGATTAATTAATTTTAAAAAGCATTCGTTTTGTTATTTTAATTTTACAATTCATTATCAGGTTTGATTTCGGGTTTCAAAACCATATTTATCCGATCTTCAACGTTTCCTCTCTCGTCTATAACTTAGGTCCAGAGTCCTGGCAGCATTTTTCGCAAACATGTTCCACCGTTTCCACCTCTTCTCCACAGCCCCGGTTTTCCTGTTCCTATCTTCAGCTATTTCTCGTAGCCACATAGTTACGCTCCGGCTATACTGGATGTACCAGGGCAACCGACCAATCTTCAATAATATATAATGAGATTTTAAAATTAAATTAAAAAGAATTATTTTGTGTATTTATTGATGAAATAGTATATTACGATAAAATTAACAAAATAAGCTTTATCGGCTGTAATTTTAAATTTATATGTTTAAATAATAAATTTGTGGAGATTGTGTTATGACAATATGTAATTTGATTAAATTGGTGACTAACATGAGAACCAATTTGTGTTAAAACAGGCTACTTTTCGATACGGAATTACACAAATAATTTATACAATCTCTAACCTGTTTCAATAAATTTTCGTTGCATAAATGACTATAAGATGTGTTTTTGCATAATCTTAAAACCTTTTCATTTTTATAATGTTAATTATTAATTCTTCCTTCCTTGGCTAGACGACGTTCTTTTCAGAACATACACTGCGTTTCATCCTTTTACGACAGGGGTCTTCGATTATATTTTTGTTAATATCTCGGAGTGTATCAATCTGATCTCAATTATTTTTGGCACGAAGAAAGGTCTTATCATTGGCCATCGTCTGCA
>JXOV01020909.1:1555-31021 GCA_001014945.1 Clogmia albipunctata
CACGCTAGCTTGGATAAGTTGTAAGATCTACAATTATTGCACTTTACAAATTTTTTTTTTTTGGATTCGTGCTTCTGAAAATTATCTTTATCTATGGCAATTTTCCCAATTCAATAAAAAATCTGGGCATTACAGGGTTAAAGTCTTGTAATAAGCACATATTCTTAAAACACAATATTGTTTAATAAAGTCTTATCTTACCGATCATTTTGCGCCAATACCTATTGATTTTCAAGGATTTCCATTATTTAACAAAATTAAGAAAAATAATCGTAAAATTTGTAATTATTTGTTCACTAAACTTATTTAAATCTATCTAATTCAATTTAATTCAATAATTTGACCCTTACTGTATTAATTTAAAGTTACACATTGTTGTTATAAATAGCGATCAATGTACCTAAAACTTTTAGCATTGCAATCTTTCGGCACACAACGAGACACACACACAGGCAGACACACTTATGGCAAGGAAGGCATAACTAAATGACTACGGCACACAAATGACACACAAACTTAGTGCGAGTTATAGTTTTATTAATTACCTTGTACGACTTTGTTTAGTAAAGAAGATTAAATTTAATTATGGTGAAGTTTTTCGAGAGTGGTGTTTTGTTGAGTAGTAGAAGTAGTAGTAATTGTAGTAGGGTTGATGTTGTTGTAAAGTTAAATAGTCATGATGGTGGAGGGTGGTTTTGTGTGGTTTAAGATTTTTTTTGGGTAAATCCATATACAAAGAAAGCGTAAATAAAATTATTAATTCCAGTTAGGTAAATCGAGTTCTGTAAAATTGACCAAATAAATTTATATGTATTTATAATAAATATATAATATATAAAATATTTGTTGTGAAAAATTCGAAATATTCATTTAATTGAATTGGTATTCTGCAATTTTAATTGAACACTGGTTTTTTGGCTATTTTATGTTTTAAGGACCCAATTGGAATTGCGAATTTTTCGTTTTCAAATTAAATATCTTGTTTAATCAAATATATATACTGTTAGCTCGGCATATTGTTGTGATGAAAGCAGTTCCGGTGGTGCAATAGACGGTTTTTATTTGGCAATTTGAAATCAATCTGTATTTTGTCAAATCAACTGATAATCACAGATATCTAGCAGTGCTCTTCTAATATCAATTCCAATATACTTTTGGTTATTCAGATTTTGAGTTTGAATAATTATATATAAAAAATGCTTGCTCAATAATGGAAGTTTCTGTTCTATTCGAAGGATTCTTTTATTAAAACTAGGATTACCACTCTTTTTAAATTTAAGTCTATATGATTAATTTACGTAAAAAATTGAAATTAAAATAGTTAAACTATTAATACTATTTATAGACAATTATCAATCACAAGTAAATTGATTGATACGTTACATTTATACACTCCATTTCATTTTTTAAAAGTCATTGGTGTTCGACTAACATTTTTATTAAAATGTATAACTCGAACTGTAAAATAAAGAAACTTAATTTTTGGTATCGAATTTCTGTAAAATTTCTATTCTATCTCACACTCTAAATTTATTGAAGGCAAATGTTTAATATTTCTTTAATCTGATAATACTCAATTTCATTATATTTTGACCATTAATTCAAATTATCTGATTTTTCTTTAGAACTTTAGACTAATAATGTTGAAATAAAAAGAAAAAATTCTCTTTTTGTTGATTTTTCTAAACTTTTTTTTATATAAAGTTTTAAAAGATTTCGTAAAAAAATATAATCATTTTATTTATTTATTTATTTATTTATTTATTTATTGCTTAAATAAACAAAAATTCTTATTTGTGCTACAATGGTGTAAAATGAACCATATTTTAACAGAGAAATGATTGTTAGATCCGTTAGCAACGGTTTCGATTTGAAAAAAGGATGTACTAGTGAAAATTTCGAAATTTTATTTCACTAGTAAAAAAAGAAGGTCATCCTCTATTAAAAAAATTCGCTAAAGTCAAGATTTTGCCGCCATTTTGATCGATAAATTACACATTTTTTAATCCAGCCAAGAAAACAGATTTTTTAAAATTAGTTTTACGTGAATTTTTTNAATAAACAAAAATTCTTATTTGTGCTACAATGGTGTAAAATGAACCATATTTTAACAGAGAAATGATTGTTAGATCCGTTAGCAACGGTTTCGATTTGAAAAAAGGATGTACTAGTGAAAATTTCGAAATTTTATTTCACTAGTAAAAAAAGAAGGTCATCCTCTATTAAAAAAATTCGCTAAAGTCAAGATTTTGCCGCCATTTTGATCGATAAATTACACATTTTTTAATCCAGCCAAGAAAACAGATTTTTTAAAATTAGTTTTACGTGAATTTTTTAGGAAAGTGAATAAAAGTTTAGTCTTACTCGGGTCTCTATAATCCGTTTGTGCAATTCCGTGCCAATAGTTTTTTTTAACGAAAATTGTTTCTGTAACGATTTACTTTTCTACACGGAGTGCTGAAATAATTCAAAATTTGCACGCAAATTGTCACCAATTTAATGAAATTACATATTGTTGTCATAACCAAATTTATTATTTTAATTTGAAAATTACGTTGTGAGTTGTTGACATTTTGAAAAAAAAACCATTGCGAACGTAGTTATTAGTAATTATCTGATTGCCTGATATTTTTCAGAATTACACAAAATAGCATTCAACACTCATGTGAAATCGGTTATTACAAATTTACCATGTATTTTTACGAGCGCAGCGAGTTACTTGCATCGAAATATACTATTTTTCACTTGAAAACGATAAAAACTCATTTTACACCCTTGCTTGTAGCAAAAATAACTATACCTAAAGAAATGTTTGATAATTTACCAAAAAGACGTTAGTTACTATTTTAACCAGAATCAAATCACCAAAAGAGACCTATTCTTGTTTTATGACCCGAAAGATGGTCAATGTACACTTCTTAATTCACGTAAAAAATTTATACAATCAATAAAATTATCAACCCAACTTCCAAACTTTAAATGGATGAATTGAAATGTAAATATTTTATAATACTGTATACAATTTAATAAAGGACTTATTTTGTATAGGTTTTAAAAAGATATTAAAATGAAGCAATACATAAAATTTAAATGTTTAAATTATTCAATTATCAATTACAAATGAATTGGTCAATTTCCCAAATGATTGTTAAATCAATTAATTATTCGATTAATACGCAATGTTACGTAATTTATAAATCTACATAGCTATATTTATTGATTGTGAAGCTAATCGACTCTGACTATTGATAAAATATAATTATTTATTGATTGTTCATTAAAATCAACAGGAGAACCAATAAATGAATTTAATCTCTCCAATAAAATAAATTATGCTAAAAAGGACGAGTTTTAGGTTGAATCTGAAACCCATCGATTGTCTCTTTCGTTAGTAACTTTTATTCATAAAAATGATGGACTAGAATCAAGAGCGGTAAAACGTTCAGTCCTGATAATAGTAAAAGCAAACTCTGTCAAATAGAACGAGCAAACTTTCATTATTTTCGTGTTATTTCAGTGCGGATTCACGCGATATTCGCCATTTTCCTAGATATAAATATGAATAGTTATATAGTTTGGTGAAACATTCGAGCCCTACCTTTGATATTCAATAAAATAATGTCTAGATTGAAATGGCAAATATAGCAGAAGCAGATGGCTTTCGTGGTGTGTGAAAAAGCGGTGGACTTTTTTGTACGTACCTCCAAGAACTGGATGACGGTGGTGTCGACGATGACCAGTGGCCTGTGGATCAGATGGACGACCCCATTCTTCACCGGGATGTTTGCCTTCACAATCTCCCCCAGCACAACACCCTGAGTATGCACCGAATCTCCACCCACAGTCTGCGATTTCACGTAAGCTGCAACACACAAAAAAAGAAAATGTAAATTGGAATCGAGAAATATGATCACCAGATTTAAAGAATATTTGTAAAAGTGAATTATTATTATTTTTAAAATCTTATTATTAATATTTAATCATGTAAATCTTTATGTTGTAATAAGTTCTGTATGTATTTGATGTTTAACGTTAGCCTCTCAATATTTTATTTATTATAAATCTTTTAATTCCTTTCTAATCTTTTGTACAAATTATTGTATCAAATCAAATCTGTTGTATTTCAATTTGTATAATAATATCTGGAATTGGATGAAGAAAGTAATAAAAAGTACACATTAAAATTAAAGTTTTCGCGATAAAGGTAAAAAATACATTAGTTTACTAAATCACACACATGAATTAATTATATTCAATATCGCTTAAAAAAAGGTCTGGCCGAATTTCAATAAACGTCTTCAACCCAAATTTTTATACACGCATTGCCTTTAATTGAGTTGGTGTATTTATTAACGCAAATGAAAGGAAGGTATGGATCAACGCTAATTAACAATAAGGTTGGACGGATCTGTTGTGGTATTATTAGTGATACGCCATCAGACGGCTATCATTCATTGTTTTAATTTTGTATGCAAGAAAATTAGCGATAATATTGTAAGAAATGGATTCATGTAATTTTTCTCCTGGCTGATGGGGTCACGTAAAATCCGGTCGTCATATTCAAGGTTGAGCGACTTTGGTATGTATAAATTTTTTGACATTTTGGGTATTGACGTATAAAACAACAATAATCAACTTAACATATTCTGTAAAACGGCTTTGAATAAGAAAGAACAATCTATATTTTCCTAAAATATAAAGATACTGATGTCTATTTAAAAACAGGTATTTAACAAATTAATTTAATCATAACCAATATCCAACATTTGTAGATTTATGTTTAAACAAAAAAATTGTAGTGATATATCAAATAATTGTATGAATTTAATTTGAAAATAGAATATTTTATATAAATTTTATTCGAAGATTTTATTATACTTGTTAATAAGAGTGAAAACTAATTTGATAGATTCATATTTAAATTAGCTTAAATGATTGTTAGGTAAAAATACATAATTTATTTTATGCATTTTTGTAACTTAAAATTCATATTATGACACTCAAATTTGTTCTGTCGAAGTCGTTATTATAGCAAAAGTGCTTTAAAAAATTCTTTAAAGCTCACGTGCTTTTCCTCCATGAAAGAAATCAATCAAATTTATATGTACGTCAGCTTTGTTATGTAGGGTTTAACTGTATTTGCGGATGTATTTGTGTGTTTTTGACTGTTTTACCGGATGGTTTAAATTTAAATTAGAACAAATTAATTAAAATCAACTGTTTTTCGTTTTTTTTAAATTTAAAACAATCCATTAATGGATAATATTTCCCATGTGAAATAAAGAGAAGCAAGATATTGCTTTCTACATTTTCTCTTAGAATTAGAAAATGGAAATGAACACAATGTAAGCGAGACAAAAATTTAAATTTCAGTTTTAGGACAACGAATGTTTTTTTTAATTTTTGTGTTAATAGATTTAAAAACGCATAAAATTTTGTATAAAATACGGTCGATAAGCATTAATAAACACCCGGGCCTTCATTAAGGCACTCGATACGCTCGTGACTTAAAACAACCCTTATGTTTAATAATGACAACAAGGTCGATAAGATAACCTTGTTGTATAAATAACTATAAATATGGATTTTTAAAGTAAGATTTATATGTCCTAGAATATTAGGATAAAAAAGAGTCTTAAAACGCTTTTAGAAGTTGAACTTTTATCTTTTATATACTGATTAGACAAGATTATTATTATGGTTTCTTAATAAAAAAATTTCTTCATTCATGTTCGCAAACTTAGTATTGATCAAATTTTTCGGTGTAAAATAGTTAATAAAAGAAATTGGAATTGGAATTCTAATAAGGCATGCTATAATAGTTATTTAAACAATGCGTCATTGTCTACTTTATTATAGAGACATGAAAAACGTCAAAATATAATTTTCATTCTACACTAATAAGATTAAAAAGTATTATTTTTAGTAGTCCAATTTTGGTACAAAGTACTAATTTCGTGTATTTACATGATTTATAATTATCTGCGGGTATTGAATTATACGTTATTAATTAATGTACGATTATAAAACAATTTCTAGAGGGAAAATTTAAATTTCAAATTCTGGCCATCATAATTTAACCCCAAAAAGTACAAATCAGTAATTAACTCACTTCGGACGTGTTTGCCGTCGCTTTGGGTGAAGAAGGTGATGAGCACTTTGAGATTTTCCTCAAAGGCGGCGGTGGTGAGTGGCTCGTTCAGGGGTGCTGGAGCGGTGAAGATGGCTCTGTCCGGGATGACGTGGCCATCAATAACCCTCCTGTCGATCCTATCGGGTCGATTAATCGCCTTGAAGCCGTCCTCGATCGGGATAAAGTAGGTGTTGGCGCCCGGGGCCTGGTACAGGTGCTGCCTGTTCATCATGTTGACGCGGGAGCGGAATGTTCGCAGGCGAATGTCGCCAATGTCAATGTTCTCGGAGTAGGCGAGAAACTGGAATGCGTCCGGGTAGGTGGCCTGGATCTCGGGCGAGGCGCTGCTCTTTAGCACGATGGGCTGCAGCACGTCGTCTATGATGTGCAGAACCTGGAACAACGGACATGCTCATGACGTGATAATTAAATGCGAATATTCCACATTTTTGTTTAATCAAATTCCAGAAACACTATGTGTGTGTGTGTTTCTCGGAACATCCAACCAATGTTAAATATTTATCTCCCCGACAACCAATTTGGATAACAGATTTTTCCCCAGAATAAATGCTCTCCACAATTATGCACGTTTGAGACATAGTTTTCATCCAGAATGCAGTCCAAATCAGGGCAAAAATGAAAGAGGTGGAATATTTTCGGGAGAACAGAAATTGTCACGTCACAACCAAAGTTTTTATTATTAAATATTTAGATTTTTAAATGAAAGTGTCTAGAGCAGAGCCAAAAGAATAAAAGATTCGAACGTGAAAGGTAGATTTTTCATTCCAAAAGTGGAACAGGTGATGGACAACTCAATTAAATAAGTTTTTGATAAAAAAATATCAATTAAATTCGTCAGTGCTAATTGGACTTGGAGTTCAAAAGTGAAAAGGCAACTGCGATCTAATGGTGTTCGTATTAAACCTTGAAACGATGAATCATTTAAATGGCGCAGTCGGTGCAACTCATAATAAATTGCACAGTGATTTTTATGATAGCGCTCCATATAGTAATTTATTATATGATATTTAGGAAAAGCTGTACCTCCATTACCTCTGTATTTCATATGAATATATAAAATGCAACAGATAACTATCAAATTAATATTATTGGAATGTTACAAAAACTGTTTCCAGGAATATCATTGACGGAAACGATAAAATTTAATAATTTATTAAATTATTTCTAGACACAAATATCTACTTTAACAGATGAAATGATGAAAAATAATAACTTTGTTATAGAATTTAATTATATCATTGGAATACTTTTAAGACCACTTAAAAATTATGCTTTTCAAGGATATAAAATATAAAAATTTATCCCTATAACTTTTATACTCTCTTTGAAAATTTTTATATCACTTTTATAGGTTCTTAAATATTTTGATAACATTTTTGTTGTTTTAGGAAAAATTAATACTATTTAATTTTTTCCTAGAGCTCATAAATCAAAGCGCTTTAAAATCTTAAGTTCATTATTTAGAAGGACTCATAAAAGCTGTTTATTTCCCATCTTTACTCCGGATTAGCGTTTATTTGTGAGACGACAAAAAATCACCCAAGGAAATACCGAAGGAAATTGTATAAAATTCACATAGTAACTGATAGAAAGGGAAATGGAATTACCTGTTTTTTGTTGTTACGATTTATTGAAACGATATTCGATCGTTTCCTTATAACCATGGCATTGTTTATGAAGATTTGGTCCTGATTATTTATCCTCTTCTTCGTTATATACAGCGGTGGATTACCATCATAATCCGACGACAGTACCTGGCCTAGTTGGTCCAGAGTGGCGGCAACGGTGGCTGTCGAGAAAGAAGAAGGAGAAATGAGACAGGTAAAACGGAGGATTTATTAAATTTAAATGTGTCGCTTAGATGAGATTAAAATTTATGGCATTTATTATTATCAGATGAAATGAGAAAATTACGTTTAAATTATTTATAATCGGCATAATCATTATTATTAACAATTGGGATGTGTTTTGGTGTGTATAGAAATGTCCTTGTCCTAATCCCAGAGAGATTTATTTTAGTGCTACAACTTTCCGCCAGAATGACATTCAATTTTCATTCATTAATCCCACATGCAAAAAGCTTCTCTCCACACACACATTACACAGAAAGACAGAGACTTTGTATCTGCGTCATGGAACCATACATTTAACAATGCCTCTAATTTATTTTTTGTCTTTTTTTATTTCACTTTAGCTTTGCCATTATCATTCGAAACTCGCAGATAGACAAGTACACTACTCATCAAGACAATTAAATGGGTGTGCTCTACTCCATGGTGAGGATTAAAACGCATTGTACAATGTATATTATTGCAAAAACATTTATTATTGCTTTGTTATAAGATCTTTGTGAGATAAGCTTTGTTTTCTATGTATAAGATTTAAGTGCTAAATAAATGACTTTAGAAGTTCAATTACCACTCCAACAAATGCTTTAACAGAAATAAGTAAATAGTATTAATAATATTTATATATCTATTGTGAATATATTTATATATGAATAAAGGCTATAATCCTCGAGCGGGTTCTGCGCCCAACCTACTGTGTAAAGTGTCTTCAAACATATAATATGGATGGCTTTTTGGGACTTTATTTTAAAGATGTTTGTTTTATTGATTAAAGCTTCAATACAATATTTTGAATATATTAATTAATAAATATAAATCATATTATAAAATGCCTTCTGTATAAAGTTTATTTTCGTTAGATAAAATAAATTTTTGGAATTAACAATAGATAACCTACTTATGTAAATAAAACTTATACAAAATTTTATGCAACAAAGGCAATAATATATTAGTATTCGTTTTTTAAAATGACTTGTTAGTGAAAAATTTTACACGAGGTTGTAATTAGAATACATATATAAATTATCATTTGATAAAACTTATAATTAGAATCGACATATTAGGAATAATATTTGATAGAGCCTGATTACTAAAGTTCTTGCTTATTTAAAATTCGTTTAAGTCATTCTAGGACTATATTTTCAATTTATATTTCAATAAAAATATCAAAATAAATAAATAAAAAATAAATTCATTTGCACCAATAACATTTAGTAAATAATATTTTCTAATCAATAAGTTATAATTATAACAATTTAAAATGTAAATTGTGTTAAGAAAATATAAGATGAATTAAAATATATTTTTTGTTTTGTTTTTAACGATTGTTTTTAACTGGATTGAATATTTATCGAAAAATTTTATTTCAAAAACGTTACTCACAAAACCGAACAAAATAGTTAAAACCAGATTTGATTGAATTTCAAACCCATAAAACTTATACCTATATAAGTTATATGTATTGAGTTTATTTAGGGATTAACTATATATTTAACTGATTTTATTCATAAAAAACTTGCCAACAAATTTATTTATGGGTTTAATACGTGGCAAAATAACCCATTACTGGTAGAGCATTCCCCAAGCATGGTCAGATAACAACGCAATTTATGAAGAAGTTCTTCTTAAAATTACAGTTATTTTATTATTATTCAAAATCAATAATATTCATATTTTTCACACTACATTCCAGTACGGAACTTGGGGTAGTCTCAAACTCAACCATCGGGTGTTAGACTTCTCGTGACTGTTCATTTTCAGTGTATTATTAGTCAACTAATTGCACCAGTTGTAAACGGTTCTAGTCAATCTTTCAATTTTATTTATATTTTTGCGCCATCAATTATTTATAATTCGCTAGGAAAATTATTACGCAATGTTATTGATAGATTCAAATAGAAAAACTTTTTTCGATCTAACGACCTCCTGGGAGGCAGTCAAGGGTGGTTCTAACCACTAGACTACTCAGACGGACATTCAAAATCAAAACCAAAGAAAAATAAAAAATTTAAAAACTGAAAATGTGTATAATATTTATATCAAAAATTAAAATTTAAGTTCTCTATCTGACCATGCCTCGGGAATGTTCTACCTTTTGCTTACTACGCCAAGGCAAGGGTCTAACAGACCTTGCAAGGGCTGCATCGTTACAAAACCGTTCTAGGTTAGCATGAGTTATACCGATTTTTGTAAAACTCAGTTCAATTTGAAGTATGTTGAAGAAGATTGCAAAAAAGTGTGTTCTGCATGGTGTGCATCATGACGAATTTTATACTCTGATACAAGAAAACTATTCTATATTAATCATTTTTTTATGTAATAAATAGACTACATACTTATAGTAGTCTATTTATTTAACGGCTGTTCAACAAAATCGTCCATTATTTCGTGACAAAATATAGAAATGTTTTTAAACAAATTAAAAGTCAAAGCAATGTTAAATATTTATAAAAAATTAAAATAAACAACAAGACTCACGTAAATCTAACAACAACAATATGGGTTAAACTGTAAACTAAAAGTGCAATTGACTTACATATATGGTAATGTATGCTGGCCTTGAGGCCTGGATACCGTTGGAACGCTCTGTTTGTGGGCGCAAAGACTGTGACTTGTCGCCAGTTGATTGTGTTGTTTGCACTTTCTGTGTGCTCTAAAAGTGCGTAGAACTGTGGAAATACAGAAAAGAAAGAATAAATAAGACAAATAAAAAGTCAAGACGGATTCAATCAATTATGATGAAAGCAGCAAACAATTGGGCTTCTTGGGTTGTTGGGAGTTGGGACAGAACGAGAACTGAATGGAGCAATGTGACAAATTCTCACACACTCTGAAACACCCTGGCAATTATCCCCATCATAATTGTCATCGTCGTAGAGAGACATTGATGGCGAAACAATAAACACTCTACTCGCTTTTCCTGACTTCATTTTTTTGTGAATGGAAGATGACTGCGTTGAAGATCACTATTATTGAGTATCATAATTGAATTAAAGTCAACAATGAATGAGTATTCGTTTTACTATATTATTACAAGCGGTATCAATTCGAATTGAATGCGCGCCTTCGCCCCGGTTTTATTAAAATCGGTCCATGAATCATCACCATTTCTGTTCGAGTGTTTCTCCTCCTCTCCATCTCTCTCTTTACAATGTAATTGACGCCGCCGCGCGCTTCTGACGACAATTTCCATCCATCCATTCATTAATAATGTCGTGACTTTTAGACTCTATACTGAGGACCGAGGAGAGGAGGAATATGAGAAGCAAACTCTGGTCCGCTTCTTCTGCTCTGAATGAAATTAAATAGGAGATGAATAAATTAAAGCCATAAATAAACCGTCTTTATTGGAAACATCTCCACTGTTGTAATAATAATTGTATGAGGGAAATTAGTGCAGTTGATATCAATCACCATGATAATGACTGGAAAGGACGTGTCTACTCATCAAAGTGCAACGATTCAAAACATGTTTACAGTTTATGCAAGTTATTAAGACTTTTCACCATAATATTGTTGAGAAATATTTTTTTATGATTTGACATTTGAAATTTCTATTTCATTTATTAAACAGATATACTAAAAAAGAAACGTATAAAATGAAAAAATGAATAAAATCCCTAGTCAAATTCAAAAAGTTATTTTTCTATTGAATGCATTACTCGTATTTTTCATTTAAATTGTTATTAAATATTTTATAACAATTGAAAAAAAATCCAAGAAAATCTTCAGTTAGTACTAGCACAGACTTTCGGTGGAGTTCACACAAGAAATCAATAGAGCTAAATGTAAAAACCTAACGTACTGGAAGGATTCAGAAGGTTGAATTTCTTAGTCCTACATGGCATTGCACTCCGAGACAATGTGTTCCAAGGTGTCTACACTTCCGGATCTGTAAAAACTTCCATGTTTCGTCCGAAGAGAATATGTGGACCATTCTGTTCCAATAAAGATTGTTATGAGTATTTTTCAAAATTATTTTCAAACCAAATTTTTTACAATTTTCATAGTTATTTGATAATTTGTTCATTAGAAGCATAATAAAATATTTGCACAAATTAAATTATTATTTAAATTCATCTTTCTTTATATTAATTGATTACTCTCGTCGTTAATTGTACTCGAACATTTATTCAAATACATTTTTTTAAATGTCTTGAAATAAAAAATTATTTAACTATTACCAACATTCCATTCGAATTTAATCTTGAATTGATGTAATTCATTTTCTTTTTATTGACTCCGAAAATGAAGTTAAAACTTCCCCCAATTCTGTCGAATAAATTCAGTGGCAATTTAATCGAAATATTGTTAAAGTTGTTCAATTATAAGTTAAAGTAGTTGGGCTGCACATTGCCAATTTAATTATATAATGAAATTGGCCAAAATTGATAAGAGGGCAACCCCGACAGAGAGAAGGCAGCAGGCATTCGGTCGGGCCCAACTTTATAATCAAGTAATCGGATAAGTTTGCTCCAGAAATAGGCGAATTCGATTCGGGGCTCAAATTTGCAGCAATTTTAAGTTCTCTTATTCACTGCTGCTTAAACTCAAACATCAAACTGTCGGGTAATACAAGTTCCAAATGACTATAAATTAGTTCCGCTTTCCCATTCCGGAAAGCCGATGCACTCTGTAATTATCCTGCGAGAGTGTGTCCTCCGTTCCCTTTCTTCTTATTGGAGTAATTACCAATTCCAATTTCATCCGATTTTATCGTCGATAAATGGCCTGATTTGGGATATTGTTGTTTACAAATTCATAAAAATAAATCTATAAAGTGACTCATACGACCCAGAATAGAAAGAAGGAGAGATGATGACTCGAGATTATTCAACCCCCTTCCGCGATTCCCTTTTCTGCATTAGATGACGACGACGATGATGCTGTTTTGTTGTTTAAAAATGCGATAATTTATTGCCATTGACTGTTTTCCTTCCGAAAATGGAAATAGTTTTCCGTGATGGAATTGGAAACATCAGCGTACAAAGAGCAATTGCCCCCTCGAGATAGAGTACAACGATTGCCATGAATGATTCATCCCAAAAACATGTCCTTTCTTCTCCACTACAAATATTGACAATTTAGGGGTCGACGACTTTTTTTTAACAATTCGCGAAATACATTAAGAAAGTAGTGGTTGTATTTATTGCTTTTTCTTCCTCTTTATGGTACGAGTATGAAAGAAAATTAAGAAAAATGGAGGCCCATTCTCTTGAACAAAAATTAACTCAAAATTCAACAGTCCAATGGCTTCTCTTTAATACAGAAAGATTTCGTCAAAATGAATTGGTTTTCTTTATCATGTTATTATTTTTAAAACAAGAACGATTAACAAAAAATATTAAACACTGGGGTACTTTAAAATCACGAGCGTAATGAGTGTTTCCAAGAAGGCAATTGTGTTTAAAAATGACTATAGACCGGTTTATAAAAGGCGTTACGCAGTTCTATAGATATTTTTAAAAAAATATAGATATCTTTTGTTTATTTAAATATAAGTGTTTATTGCAAATTGTATCTGATTCTATTAAAGAGATTTTAGACCATAAATTCAACTTACTTGTATGTCTCATATCCTATTAACATAGTAGTTTTACAACTATGTCAAGCGTAACAAATTTAATAAAAAGACCCTTGCAAGGCCTTGTGTTCAATAAAGCTTATCGACCGAGTTTTATACAATGCATTTATGAAAAAATTAATATGAAACTAAAACCAAGCATAAATTATTCAAATATTTTAAGTCTTCTACTTTACAGCTTTAAAAACTAACAGAACAATTAAATATAGTGTATGAAAATATTAATTTTATATAAATAAACAGTTTTTTTTATTTCCACGACAGAAAAATTTAAAATTTTGTTAAATTAACAGTTTGAAAGTTTTTTTAAATAATACTTTTTAACTTAAGAAACAATTGTACTTAATATTCGAAATTATAATTTAAATATTAATAAAGTAGATATTACTATTATTTCTTCTCCTTTTAAATTTGCAAAAACTTTGAGCAGATCTTTAATTTATATCTTTGCGGGTTATCAATGAGCTATCAGATTAAGTAATCACCAGCATCGAAATAATTGACTCGCTCCGAAATTCAGGTCGTTGGCAATGATTAAAAATTCAATTCCAAGCAAATGGCGTCAGACTTTTCCCAATTTGCACAGAGCCACAACTGTTTAATTACTTTTTTGGCGGACCGAAATGGTGACACAATTGAAAATTTACATTTTCATCCGTCATCATTTGCAGGAGCGAAGGAATGGATCCAGTCAGAAGTTGTATCAACTGCCCGAGGACTTTAATTTAGTTCAAATTTAATGCTGTTTAATTTCAGCGGAATGGAACATTAATTACCTGGTTCAACTTGAAGCCATTTCGCATTTTGCGAATTTATAAATAATAAATGTACGTTTTAATAATTATGGAAATTAATTGCTAAATTAACCACTTTAAACATTTACGAGAGTTAATGTTTAAAATGTAGGAAATACAGATGTAAATTGAGTGCAATTTGCAAATTATTCAATTCTAAAAACACTCCAGAAAACAAATCTCTTTTCATCTCAAGCAGTTTGTTTTTCATCGTTTTTATTCAAAGAAAAATTGCAAAAATATAGGCTTATAAACTGGAATCATCTCATTCAACAGAAAAAATAATTTATACTTTATTCTGAAAAAAAAAACAATCCGCTTTTTTGTATAAATAAATATTAATAATTCCATTTCTATTCATGAAATTACGATGCCAATCGTAAACGATTTAATACCGCATAAAAATCCATTCATAAATTTTAATTAAAATGCAAAACCCAATTTCAGGCGCAATGAAATTGTTAATCGCCAATGAACATTTATTATTCACTGGAATTTAGAAAAATTTGTTGAACATGAAATATTCATTAATTTAGGGATTTAGCTTGTTTATTTCAAAGGAATTTTTTAAAATTATTCAGATACTAGAAATCCTTATAAATTTCGAAATCAATATTCAACTAAATTTAATTAAAAATGTCTAATTTTCGAAATTCTTCAGTATATAGTTAAAATAACTATTATATATTTTGTTCTACTTGTTTCAAATTACAGTAAAGTCCCGTTTATCGAGGTTCCTACTCCCCGATTATATTAGCAAATAGAGATTCAATATAAGGCTGAGCAATTAAATGAATCAATATTAAGTAATGATCATTTTAGTAGTGATTCAATCAACGTGGAGAAGAAATGGACCACAATTTAACACAAGTTAAGTTTGAAAAAACGAATGAAATGAGTTTTCTAAATTATTACGATACGATTGTTTAATTATGTGTTTTTCAAAATTTTATATAATTCAATTCCCTTTTTTAATAGCTATTTATTCACAAAATATGAAGTAAAGGATTATAAGACAACTCAGTACCAAAGAATTGTCCAAACGCATACAATTAAGGAGATTAGCTGTCAAGCAAATAGAACTTTCGAGTTCAATTTTTGGATATATCTCAGAAATATAGCCCCATACACAGTATCTCTGATTTACCCGAACCGTGAGAGTACTAATCATTTAAATAACATTTAGAAACAAGAACCTTAAGATTATGATATATGAAAAAAATTAAAATTAATGTATAAATCATATTCTTCTTAAATTTAGAGACACTAAGATCTAAATTATAATTTTTATTAGTTGAATTTTGGTACAAAGTACTAATTTTAAGTATTTACACGAGTATTGGACAACATATAACTCAACAGTGTGTAATTAAGAGAGGATTATAGAGTAAGAATTGGCTACGAAAACTGTAAAGATTCTTCAATAGAATTGCATGAGAGTGAGATAAAATCGTTATACGGACTTAAGATAACAATTATGTGAAATTCAGTTATTTCCAGAGATATCCATCTGATTTGTCTTTCAAATAGGTACGTGATTTAAGGAATGTTTATTGTGTTCTATGGACCAAGTTTAATAACTAATTATGATTATAAAAATACTAAGTTAATTACCAGATGAATATAATACTATAAATAGATTATTTCATAATTTTTTTTAATAATACGTAAACCGATTTATATTAATTATTAAGTATCCACCAAAAACCTTGGTTTTCCGGATCACAAACGTTACTGTGCGAATTAATGGTTCTGGCAAAAAATAATAAAACCTGAATATCATTTTATCAGTCAAGCATGAAAACACTAATATGTAAATGTGCTTGTCCAGGGATTAATTCCGATGAAAAATACAATGGAGAAAGGGGGGTAAAGTTTTGTTTTATAAATTAAACCCGGATTTATGGGAGACGACGAGGACATGGACATGCCTATTGCATTGCCAATGGAAATGGATTACGATTGGCTAGGAAAGACAAAAAAAAGGCCAACTAAACCCCCGACATACATTTTATCATTTTTTCAGTCCATTAACCATTCATAAAAGTCGGGCAAATCGATAGTTTTTCCCCGGTTCATCTGTCGTCGAACGTCATCCATGTCATGAATAATGGATAAGTGGAGGCAGGCAGAATCGAGTGCCAATGATGACAGGATAATAATGCACCCAAAACACAACCAGCAATCAGATCACGTAAATGTAATAAATCATCCGGGCGATATATTTTAATTGAAATAGTTTCCGCAACTAATACTCAATATAGCTGTAATTAACTAATTGGCAACGTGCTGACAACGACCACCATCAAGACTTGAAACTAAAACTGTACACAGGGAAATCCACAATGTTGCTCTTTTGTCAGCTTCCTTCTTCTTCCCATCCCCTCTTTCTGTTTCTGAATCGTATTTGCAACAGTTTTCGCATAATCGTCTTAAAGATTAAGTTCGGGATTAAGACCAGTTCCGTTAACAGACAAATGGGGATTTTAACACATAGTCCCCAGTTTTACCATCAGGATAATGGTCGTGACAAATGCCACTTTGTACATCTTAATATGTTGCGCTATTAAAAGAATCTAACTAATTCTTCTGGTAATCGGATTTTGGTTGCTGTTAATTATTCAAATGGGTTCTTTTTCTAATAAGGAAATTCCACAATCTTTTTAAAGTTATTGGAACAAATTGAAATAAATAATTTTTCTAAATCATAAAAAGAAAATTGGATTTTAAATATTATTTGAAGCCATTTATAAAGTTGAAATACTTGTTTGCACTAAAAAAAGTGAAAAGACAATTGTTTTACTAGAACAGGAATGTGAAAAATCGAGCCAATCCTTCGTCCACGATTTTAAAATCGGACTGTGTAAAAGTTAATTATACAACTCGGTCCATAAAATAAGTCATTCTTAAGCATTTGGGTTTTTTAAAGCCGCAAGCATAGCCACTAGCTAGTAATTAAAAAAATGCCTTTATCCACTGTATTTAAAAAAATTTTAATTCATTTTTAGGTCCTACAATGGAGGGAATCATAAATTTTGTCCCTCTCTTACGCACAGTTTAGGTAGTCGTAATTTATTCTAGAGGTATGGCCATACGTATTCTCTTCGCTGATGTATTTACTTTTAAACTATCCATTTATTCCGTTAAAATCAAATTTTACAGTAGAAACTTCAATATAAAAATAACTTTCATATAAATCGTCCTAATTCAATGAATTGTTTTCGGAAATCATACTTTAATAATAAAGAAAATGCACTTGTACTATAATACGACTTCGACAGAACGAATTTAAGTGCCAAAATATCAATTTTATACTACTAAAATACATAAAGATGCATTTGGATAAAGTAAAGTCTGACTTTTGTACAAGAAATAAATTTTATGCACTTTCGGATTGAAAGGTTACGTTTTTGGAAACGATTTGAGTCACTGCGTCACTTTACAACACTATAGTGAAAAATTTAAATTCTTTTTTCACTAGTGAAAAAAAGAAAGTCATAATCTTCAAACAAATTTGTCTCAAAGCCAATTTTAAAAAAATATGTGCCACTCCGGTGTAAAATAAATCTTGAACGAAGGAAAACTCACTTAACGGCTCTGATTTCACACACGTTACAAACGATCCTTTTACACTCTTGTAACAAAATAACTATTTTTTCACAAGGGAAAAATGTTTAATAGTGAAAAAAGTGCCACCAAACTTAATTTAAATAATAAAATCGACCTTTTCGTTATGAGATTAAAACCAAAAATATTTAAAATTTGGAAAATATTTTTTTTAGATAAAGTAAAATGGAATCTTGGTATTTTACACAGAACTCCTTAATATATTCGAAAATTGTGTGAATACGAAATGAGCCAAGTGCCTAAGATAGATAATTGCGAATTCTGTACATCTAATAAAATTTGTACTATTGTGGTTTTAATTAATTAAATGAAATTCACTAATTTTGGTTATACAGACACGAAGGAACATTTTCTAAATATACTTCACACCATTCCCGAGATACCTCTCCAAATATCAAATGAATGAGATAAATAATTTGAGAAATGATGGAAATTTGAAGAAAACTTGGAATTTATATTAGAAATCATATTAAAAAATAATTTTCAAATTCCAGACTTCATATTTAAGTTATAATAATTAATGAAAAGTGATGCTTAAACACAAGTATCTGACAAGAGAAAACAAGGATATTTTGCACGTTTGGTAAATATTTGTCTTGTAGTTTTCATCCTTCTAATCCCATTAAAGTTGATCGTGTTCCCTAGACTTTGCTCTTGATATTTAAATTCATAAGCTGAAAAGTTTTGCAATTAGAGCGTTTAATTTTTTGCATGAAACTTGTGCTTGTCAGGTTTATAATGGTTCGTCGTGCCTTTAATAAGTTTGTTTAGGATCTGGAGGAGAAGAATTGATGTAAAAGTTGCTAATTATTGCCACAATTTTGAAAGTTTTGCGAATTAATCAATTAATTCTTCGCGCTAAGAAAATAGATCCTTGAACTCATATTTGGTGTAACTATCAATTTGCCTTGATGAAATCTCAATTTCGGTCCTTAAAATCAGCATTTTATTATTATTTAAACTGCTAAAGGATGAATTTTATTGCAAAATCCATCCATTGCTGGGAAATCAAACATCACCATCAATTTCTGGGGTAGAGAGGAAAAGGCAAATCTAATTACGGCATGGATTTTGATTGGCGCATAATATTGGGGTAGTCAGGCAAAAGGTAGATAGATCTCCTGGTTTTCATATAGATTGTCGTCATTCTAAAATTGAGGGCGAAAAATGGAGGAGAGAAGAAACAGAGTGTCTCGTAATCATAGCAAGCGTGGTTCGTTCGTTTGATGGCATGGCCACCCTTGATGTAAATTTATCTCGCCTCGCCACATGTAAAGGAATGTAACGAGGTGCTCTTCTCCACTTGAGCGCAAGAAGGAGCTTTCAAAGGGGAGCGCCCAAATTTAATTTTACTAATTTCGGAAGCATGTCTATTCCTATCTTTTGCAACCCATCGCCGACGACGACGTCACACTTTACATGTGTTTGTGGCTTTTGTCTGGAATTTTGTTTTTGTTACGTAAAACAATGGCACTCTGCGTTGTTCATCGTTTAGTGTTTTTGTCACGGCCTACTAAATGGTACATTCATTAATATATGGGACGTCCTAAATTCACCTAATGAGTGTGAGAAATAATTATGGTCTTTACACACTTTACAGTTTATGTCAACTAATGTATCTCCCCCTTTTATTGGATTAATTACCCAAATGACCTTAAAGTATATACAAAATTGACAAGAATTATTCGAAACTTGCACAAAGTCTTTAACTAATAAAATGTGAAAATTGTTTTGAATAATATTTTGAAATTTTATAAATGAATGAACAAAAGTTTTACTCTTCATTTATGAATGGAATAAATTCTATAAATATGTATAAGAAGATCAATTTCTAACTTTGCACTTAGGGCTGATATTAATTACTGATATTATCCGCCCCCAGGCCAGGTAATTATTATCCAACTGAGGAAGGGTTCTCTTTAAAATTATGATTAGACGCCCACAGACTAATTGCATGGTACAATATTTCAGAGATGGATACTTAAATTAATTTGTGCTTCGACCTCAATTAAATTTTTTTAATTAAATATTTTACAAAATTATAAAATTTTTACTTATTAACTCAATTAAAAATCAAAGTAAAGAAACGACTTTTCACAATATGGAAGAACAAATTTCGATTGTTCTTATATTTATAGAATATCAATTGTCTTTCAGAACTGCGGGTTTTTAACATGCCTTTGATAGTTACTCAATATTCTCTCTTTAAATACTAAAAGTTTCTATAGACAACACACTCGGCCCCTATAAACGAATGGAAACGCACTTTAACTGCCTCTTCAGAGGCATGAGATCGAATCCTAGGCAGGTCGGATGGACTGGATCCTTTTTAAACCAATCTATGTGTAAGTGCTATTAAGTTACTAATAATAGACTGATAACATATAGTAAATGAAAAGTTAAAATCCGTTGGTTGAAAACCTTACAGCAAAATAGTTTTTTAAATATATTCTTTAAAAAAACACTTCACAACAAATCAAAATAAAGCGTGATTCTAGGGAGAATAATTCTATTCAATAATAATAAAACCTTCAGACATTATTAAAACCAAAGCCGCTCAACTTTAACTAAGTTGTCCAGATATTGGCAATTGAATGTGTGACGTCATTGTAATTCATTGTTTTGATTTTGTATGAACTCGAACTGAAGACTAGACACATGTGTATTGTTATCTAGATACTATATTGTACCGAATATAACAATATTTAAAATTTCAATATTTTTTTGACCAAATATGATGAGAGAATATTTGCGATATTTGAATATTTGAATAATCACTGATTCTAAACTCGACTTCAGTTCAATTGTTCAGACTTTTTTCTTCTTATTAAAATGCAATTGAATTAAACTTATGTAAAACTAAGAATTTTTTTTCCATTTTCATATTGAAAGGTTAGCTTTTCGACATCGATTTCAATTTTATAATACGTCAATTTTTGTAATAAAAAAGGTGTATTGAATTTTTTTTTATTTCCTAGTAAAGAAAGTCATAAATATACGAATAAAGAAAAAATTTTAGCGCCATTTTGGAAAAAAACTATACAATTTTGAATCCGTTATAACTCGAAAATCTTTCAAATAGAGATCGTTGTAAAGGCCAGAATTTTTTAAAACTACCTTTACGTAACTTTTTTAATGCAAAAAAACTTTATATCCGGTTCGGGTGTAAAATCTGATTTTCAACTTGGAAACTATAAAAAAAAATTGCCTAACGGCTCGTATTTCCCAGTTCCTGGTTAACAAATGGCTCATTTTACACCCTTGTAGCGCAAAAAACTATTTGTTATTCGAATTGTATAAAATGTAAATTAGTTTATTAATGTAGTTTAATGATGCTGTCTTAAACAAAATATTCTAATATAAATTATAAAAGAAAAATTTGAAATTCTCTCTATTCCTTCAAAGATCTTATTCAAATAGGGACTTTACCATTTCTTTTTTTTTAATTATTCCTAATCTTTTCTAAGACTTTGACATGTTTATTGTAATGCTATTACGAACGACCCTAAAATCTGCAAATTCCATAAGTTGCGCATAAGTGATGCGTAAATTATGTTAATTAGAACAAAATAACTTTTTAATTGCCTAATTGCAATTAAAGATTGTTTAAGTAACATCTTTAAAAGTCATTAATCTTGGCAAAGTCTAATCATTGGGAATCTCTCTTTTGTCTTTTTGCGCGCGCGTATATTTGATCATTAAGGGAATCCCACCCCTCACCTTTTATCACATTCGCCGCTGAATGTTAATTAGATTTAAATTAAATGCAAACAAGACAAACAGATAATGATAATGGAGTTGTAAACAGTAAATAAACAGATGAACGACGAGGGGTGGTTCGGGCTCGTGCCTCATGCCTGACAATCGTTGATTAAACCGTTTAACAGGGAATCATTTAAAATGCGCGGCAATTGCTTAATATTCAATAATATCAATGCTGAAACAACAAACGACGAGTCCTCTTCCTCGTTCCAGGAGCGAAGAGCCTAGTATTATCATGATTGCCGATGTTCCCATAATAATTACAATAATAATATGCCCCAACGGTACTTTATTTATGTGTGTTCATTTCGCTGTCTATGCCACACATATTCCAGTAATTCCTCTCCTCCTCCTGCCCCGACGACGAAAACGCCACCAGATGTTGACTCAATCTGTGTGAACTGCCTGCCTCTGTGCCACCACAGCAGAGCCGTGAAGTAGAGAGAGATACATTCGACTACGAGCGCGTAGTCTGTCAAAAATGAACAGAATTAATAACCATCATATTAGGACAACGACAAACACTGACACGAAGGGTGCTCGAAACATTTCCATTTCAAGTGTTACCATTGGATTTTGATAAATATTTGAATTTTTAATGTGATTTGTGAATCCTTCTTATTTTTGTATTAACAAAAAGCAAAATTAATAAAAAATTATCTAATAAAATAAACTAAGAGGATGAGATATTTACAAAATATTTAAAAACACGATCACATCATTCAAGTTTTCTAGTTAATGTGCTTAAAATCCCAATTAAATAACAGTAACTAAACAAAGGGAAGGTCTAATTAAATACCTGAAAATTTTTACATAAGCTAAGCACCATTCTTTGGTCTCCAAAAGATCGGATCCTAATATTGTAGAAAATGATACTCCCAAGAAACCTTGTCTAAATTAATGAAGGTATTTTTCTAAATTGGCAAATGCCGGAGATATGGATAATAAAGTCAATAAAATTACTATACGAGTATTCCAATATCTGAAACAAAATATAGACATGTTTATTAATTTATTATCCAAATTATGATTTTTTTATATATCCATATAAAACTCTGTTTCCTACTCTTAAAATAGAAATCTATCTTTTTGGTTAGACTGAAATATTATATATCGGCCATTAGAAATATAGATCGAGATAGACATTAAAAATTGACTTTTAATAAGCGTAAATTACGTATAGTCATTCATGTTATTAAAATAAATCCTACAACATATTTAGATACGAACCCGAAAATACATAAAGTCTGGTATAAAATACGGTCGAGAAACATTATTTTTGAAGTCTAATATACTCTTCAAATAAATGGTACCCGAATAATATCTAAGTAATTATAAAAAGTCAATACTGATTAATTTCGTTTAAAATTTACTGAAAACGAAAGTGTTTCTGAAGAGATAAACTTGTTGAGCACCCCACGAACTAATGTATGGAAGTTCATATGCGGCTCGACGAGGTCATAATAACAAAAACGTTAATGATATAAAAATAATATCCATTTTTCGGTTCGATGGCCCGGAGAAATGGGTGATGGTCGATTTGGCATTTATTTTCGTCCTCATTAGTCGGAGGAAGAAGAGCAAGAGACGACCCCAAGCCTTATGCAGATCTCGCCGCCGCATCACAACCCTTAAACACTGCCACATTTAGCAACAACCCATCCATTCCCTGGGCATCGTCATCCTCAGTGGCAAATAGAGGAGAAAGGGAGGCTATTTGTGGACGTTTAAGCATGTAAAATGGTGTATAGTTTGGATTGACGTCGATCAGAGCGAACAAATCGACGCCATCGACATCCCCTCGACCGCGACGACGACGACGACTACGGGGTGGAAGTTTAATGAGCATTTTTGCCGCGGGACATCCCAGTAATTGATTCCAAATCCCAATTTAAATGATAATTCATTGCATCAAACCGTTGGTTCGTTCGCTCTCGCTTCGTTATTGAACGCTGAAGCACGTCAGAGTGCAGCCATGACTCTCGGATCAGAAACTAATCTATCGGAAGCGACAACCCCGACAAACACAACACGACGACGACGACACAGTTGTTAAACCATAAATCTTCCTCTCAGCAGTTGTTGTTCTGATGTTGTTTTTTCAGTTTAAACGATCTCTAATTTGATTACCGCAAGTAAATCGAAGGGGATGAAGAACAATGATTGTTATCTTGTAGTTTGCATATGAATATGTGAACTCTTTAGTGATATTACAAGACTTATCCATGTTTTAGGATCACATTAACATAATAAGGTTGAGGTTTTCAAAAACCAGTTTATTTCTTGTTTTTTAATTTAATCATAATTAAGTAATTGAATATTAAAATGATTACAAAAACCAATTGTGTCTAGTCATATTGTCCATCATACAATTTGAGAGACGAACTTAATAGCGTATCTATTCGTTATTGAGCAGTTAAAAAAAATTATTAAACTCTAATAACAACAATTGTTATTCCCTAATTTCTTTTGAATAAAAACGATAATTATTAATATTGAATACATTTCTATAAGATAAGATTTTTTTGTACTTTCGTATGGAAAGGTTATTTTATTGCACTTGTGTTGAATTTTGAATTTCACTAGTGAAAAAAGAAAGTCATAGACAACAATTAAATTTGTTTCAAATTATTTTTTGTGTAAAAAACTGTACAATTCTTAATTCAGACTAGTTAATGTTGACAAATTAGGGCATTTACGCGATTACCAATACGTTTAAGAGGGGACGTAAATTTGAACTTTATCAATTACTATAAATTCAGTTAAATATTTTTAAAAAATTTATAATATTCCAAAAATAAAATCCTTCTCTAAGTTAACTTTATAGTTGATCAGAATTATTCTTTTATTGAATTTTAGTTTTCTGATTTTAAACGTGTTTAATAAATTTTAAAACAAATTCAAATCAATACTATTATAAGTTGGTAATTTCAATTGTAAATAATTAGTAATTTTATATATTGATAATCGTGATAATAACTGAATCTCTTGCACTGAGGGTTTCAATCCCATCAAATAACACGAAGCAGTTCACACAGCGTCTAAATGCAAATGAGAACTTCTGAGAAGTATCCAATAAAAATCTAAATTAATAGCATTTTGAGTACGATTTTAATCAAAACGGAATCAGTTTCGAAATCCATTGAGTATAAAAAATGTGAGTGCAGTTCAGCAGAGCGAACATTTTCGCCATTGATTGCACTATGCAAAACCTCTCAAGAAGGGAGCGATATCTCCGTTCGATTTGGGACCAGAAAGAATCTTTCATAATGGAGTGCATCTCTGGACAAGAACATTAAACTCGCATAAATGCAATAGTTGGCGAATTTTCACAAAATGGAGAGATCGAAAGAGATATTGAGAAGGGAAATCTACATCATTTTCTGCACGTGAATAATAGAATTTCAATAATCTGGAATATCGGAATTCCTCTATTGCACAAAGTGTACGATAAACCAGGGCATAATAACGGGCATCAATAAAAGCCACAAAGCCATTTTGTCGTAGAAAGACAATTTATTCGCGATTCAAAGCATGCAGTCCACTTAAATTTCTTCTATTCCTCATATCCGGAGAATTCTAGACATTTTCAGAGTTAATATACGGAAATCAAATTTATGAAATGGATGCCTGATACTTGAGGAAGGCTTTCTTTATATTATTTTATTATTGAAGACCTCTAATATTGAATAATAAATACTTCAGTTTTCATACGTGGAAATCTATATTTATTTAATATTCAAGGTTTTTTCAGTTGTGTTTTAAAAAATGATTAATTAAACAAAACGTGATATTATTTATTTACTTATTGCATTTAAATAGATATGTTGGTTAAAATTTTAAATTGAATATTTCTAGTGGTAAAGACAAATATTTAAATTTGAACATATGCCATTCTTACAGTAATGCAATAACTAAAATCAAGGGCTAATTTAGATACTTCGGAAATTTTGAAATCCAAACTTAGGTATTTGTTGAATACTTGTTATTACAATCTTATAAAAGTTTTCGTTTTGAAAAATATTTTTTTATTTAAAGCTACCTGACCCGGCTAACGTCGTTCCGCCTTAAAACGAATAAATTTCTAAACAACAACATTTAAAACTATTATGTTATTTAACTCTTTAGTGTATTAATTAACTTGAGAAGTCTTTTGGAAAAACAAAATTTACGTGTTTAATTTTAATTATTGAAAATGTTGCGTAAATATTAATATATCATTTTTAATCTCCGTACATCCTTCTGAAGCCTGAAACAAATAATTCTACACAAAAACTGTCAAGCTATTCTCGAGTGACGGCGAATCATTTGTGGACCAATCCTTTTTTATATAATATAAATATAGCAATTTTATTATCAAATGTTGCGGTAAAGGATTTCAAAGGTTTTTGGTGAAACAAATCAAATTCACAAATTAAATGTATTTAAAACATTCAATTTTTTTTATTAATATAAGATTTGTTTTAAAAATTCGGTATACATTTTTTTGGTACTATTGCGCAAAAGGAGATAATTTACAATTTTAGATAAGGTTTAACCGTTTGCTCACATTCAAATATAATAATTAATATTGGTTGGTAATTTGCCATTAAATAGATTTTCGTTTAATGTATATTCTAAGAGACACAATCAGGAAAAATAATTGAAATGTTATGTTAAATTATAAATAAAAAAGAAAATCATTTAAAACACGAACTGGAAAATCAAATTGTGACAGTTAAATTGAAAATGCCAAATTTAAACAAAATAATGAAGAATATACCGTCCAAAATGAGTACTTTTAAATATACATATAAAAAAGTGGGCAGATTTATAATATTAACAAACGTTTAAATAAAAAAAGGTATTGAATATATTTGTGGAGTTGAGGTTAATATTAACTATTGGCAATGAAACCATAATAAATATAAAAATATGCTAATAATATTTTTTCACAACAGTTTCATCATCGAATTTCCGAATCGTTTGGAATGGTTGTTTATTTTTCACAAAGCAAAGAAAATAGTTATTGATAATACAAGAGTGTAAAATCAGCTGTTTCTTTAACGAGGGTACGTGTATGAAATACGAGCCGTTAGGCTAGTTTCTCGTTGTTTCAAAGTTTAAGATGGAGCTGAATCAAATATTTTTGTAATTTTCCAAAAAATTAAAGAAAAACTAATAAAAAAACACCTGTAAAAAAATGAATAGTTTCTAGTTCAAAATAAATAAATTTGTTGGTAGTTTATAACTTTCTAATGAAAAAAAAATCAAAATTATCACTAGTGCGATAAAGTGACGCAACATCAAACTCAAATACATGTGCATTTTTAATTAATTTTATTATAAACTTAAGGATACTTTTAAAATATAATAATAGTTTTGAAAAATTAAACTTCAATTCAATTTGATGATTAGTTTTAGTGATTCATTCACATTTTAGTCAATTGATTACTAATCGGTTTTATAAATTCTGTGATTTATTTCCATTTAATTACTTCGTTAACGCCTTACTCATTTATTAGTATTTTTAAATAAATGAATTATGGATCGTTATGACCAATTTGGTTTTAAATATTTAATAAATCCTTAAATGAACCATTGCATGACTTTTATCAAATAATTTACAGGTTAAATAACTAAATAATTAGTTAATCAATACCTGTCAATATCATTCAAAATAATAAATAGTTACGATTTAATTGGCAGTCGTTGGATGTTACATTTTCAATCAAAAAATGATGAGTATTGATTGGTTTTAATTTCGTTTTCAGTTTCGATTAATAAAATTATAGAAACATTAGTAGAGGATTGAAAAGTTCATATGAACTTTATTAATTATAACAATTACTTCTGCTATGGAGAGGATTTTTCTCAAATTAAGATCAACTGAATTACAATCGTTAGCTGTGGAATTGTAGTTGATTCTGTCTATTTAATCGTGGACTTGTCCGTAAATCGTAATTATTGGACATATACGAGTACTAGTCGCTAGCAAAAGAAAGGTACACTGCTCCTTTCTCTATAATTGAACCGCACAATTTTTAGGTCAACGATAATACCATTGAGCTTAATTTGCTCCCTAGTTCTCTCCCTTCGACGTGACTCGATTCCGCTGATGAGCTACGTGTTTAAAGGGAATGCATTTTAGCTTCTTTTCAATTACCTGGAATGACTGAACGGGGTTGGTTAATAATGCAATGAATTATTGCTTTCTTATACTTCTGCAAGGGCGAAAAGGAGAAAATACTAACGCCTTATCACAACCCTTAAATCGCCCCGAAATTTTTATCTAAACTTTCTTGATTGCAGTCCATTGGGAGNAATTACCTGGAATGACTGAACGGGGTTGGTTAATAATGCAATGAATTATTGCTTTCTTATACTTCTGCAAGGGCGAAAAGGAGAAAATACTAACGCCTTATCACAACCCTTAAATCGCCCCGAAATTTTTATCTAAACTTTCTTGATTGCAGTCCATTGGGAGACTGTGTGTTTCTGCACTTTATTGCGATTTTGAAACTGGCTTTTCGCCCCATTCATCGGTGAAAGTTTATCGACGCAGAATGATAAAAGGGCTGTGAACGCTGAAAGGATGGATGCTGGCTGCTTTTATCCAATTCAAAAGTGTCTATACACGTCAGTTAATGTTTTGCGATTGAAAATAAGCGGAAGTTTTTAATGTAATGGTTTCCTGGAAATGACAGCAAAAAGTTGAGTCCGCATCCCTCTGGTGAATGGCAAAGAAGTTTCAACATCCTTCACTCTCTTCCCGCCCCACTGCTGTAATTCAATTCCGATTAGCCGGGAATAGTTTTCAACTAAATCCTGTTCCCTTTTCCAGCCAACAGAGTCAACTATTTTTAGATATAACATGGGGATGGTAGCCGAGCTCAACAATTTAGAAAATATTTATTTAAACTGTTTTTCATTCAAAGTTTTTCCTATTTTGCCATTGTTATGGTTAGGAAGTCTCCACGGGATATGGATTTGAGTTATGGTGATATTATTGAATTATTCATTGGCCATAAAAAAATCATGTTATCGGAAAAGTTAAAAATTCCTTTTCATTCAATTTTTTTGTGATTTTTCTGGTTTTTTTTCTAAAACAATATAACAATAAATCACCAATAAAAACCCTGAATGTAAAAATATTTTTCCCAAAATTATTTCATAAAGCTTTGTAATAACTATTGTTTAATAAATGAATATTTAAATACTCTCATTGCTCGGTTTTTAAACCAAATCCATATTTTATTACTTTGCAGATATTTATTTGCAATTCATTTGATTGTGAACAGTTCATTGTGGTTTTTGGCATGGAAAAAGTTCTGTTTAATTATAAAAATTCAATTTTAAACATTAATTGCAGTTTTCAATTGTTAATTTTTTGCATCGGATTGCCGCTCACGTATTTTTGTGATTGGCATATCTGTTCAATAATAGCAATTACATGACCGAATTTCACATGAATGTATTATTTCGATTAATGGCTATATTTTCAATAAATTATTCAACGGCGAGATATTGGAGCATATTGGAAATGAAATGTTATTTGTCAATCTATTAAATTTTGATTAATTTAAAATTAATTAATCAATACAAGTTTTAATACAAAATGAAAAACAATTTAAATTGAAATAAAAATATAAAAAAAAATGTTTGTTTTAACATCTTTTTATTAGCTGGTATTCCAACACACAGACAAAGCTGAAAATT
>JXOV01020923.1:0-12736 GCA_001014945.1 Clogmia albipunctata
TTAAAATTTTTTTTTTATTTAACTTATTTTTTGTTTCTGATTTAATTCCATCAATTTGGTTGAAATGTTAGCGCAAATTGTTCGATACAATATTTACTTTACTATTTCATTTAACGACATCGACCCATTTCAATACTGATTTCCTGTATCAAATAATTTATAGCTACTTACGAATTTATTTAGAGACATTTTGTCTTCATAATTGTGCCAAAATTCCCCTGCATCAATTATCTACAATATAAATGCTAAGAAGAGATCGAAATTATGTCATCATAATCGATTAAATATTATTCATCTTTTAATTTGTTAATTGTCAGGCGATACGACGTAAGCCGGGTCAACTAGTAGCTTTAAAAATATCTTATAATTTTACTGGTATTGGAAATAAAATTACTTCCAACTATAATACTGTACTTTAAACTATGTAGAGCCTAGGCTAGTGATGGGCAAACTTTTCAAGAAGTGGGAGCCGGATTACATACCAAAATATCTAGTCGGGTTTGATGAAATCACAAATTATCTTGGCGGGCCGAAGAAAATTGAACAAAAGAAAATAATTTTATAAATAACAAACAAACATTTTTGTTTTTTATATAGCTTGGTCTTATATGCTTTTATACCTTTATACCTTTATACCTTAAAAATTGGAACTTTGTTCGATTTATATAGAAAATATATATCTTCAATTTACCATATGTGGTTTTCAAAATGATGTCGCGGGCCGTAGTTTGCCCATCAATGGTCAAGGCAATAGAAAATCAACTTAATTCAATTTTAATATTAAACAAGTCAAACAAAGAATAATTAATAGAATATTCCTAGATAAAATTCAGTTAAAGAATATACCAAATTTGTTTGTTTTGATATAAATTATATCAATTTCACAAGTTAAATTTCTTTACCATAAAATTTTGAACGGTCTCTAATGTGTAAAAAATGGCAAAAAACGTTCAATGTCAACAGTAACGACAAATTATATAACATAATGTCTTTTAATAAAACCACTGACTTTGTGTAGACGACATATTTTAATGACACGTAAAAACTTTCGAGCAAAGTTTACCAACTTTCAATTAAGTCTCATTAAATGCACTTAATTATACCACTGTTTTCGAGTTTGCCTAAGCCAGCAGAGCAACCTTTATAATCACACATGCCGGTCCATTAATAGACACCAATTATAATGTATATTTATGTGTTTATCTATGTGTTTGCGTGGAAAATAGTTCTGGGATTTGGGAGAAAATTTGGGTCTGTTCCGGTTTTTTATGTAAAGGAGTGAGTGATATTGTAATTTATAGAAATTCGTAAATTGAATACTTATCTTAAAATATTCGAAAAATGACAAAAAATCGAACTTGACAATGAAACCAGTATTTTTTTAAATTCCCCAAATAAATCGGAATTGAAGCTATTTATACGGAATCCTATACTTAAATCCAACTCTACTTTTTCTTGGAATTTATTTTTCGATAAAAACCAAGTCAACATTTCAAACTCCATATCTTTTTATTTTACTTTAGGTTTAAACATTAAAATGCAAAAAAAATCTGCAAGGTAGAATTACAATTAATTAGAACATAATACTTTAGATTTATAATCAACCTGAATGTCATGACTTCATTTGGGAGAAATTTTGTGGTCTGTTCCGGTTTCAGTATTTTTTTTCTTTTTGGTTCTTTGCGATGAAACAAAACGGACCGAGAAAATCATGCTCAATTGATGGGGAACAACAAAAAACACGTGCGCGCCGCGCATTTCCTGGAAAACGTGCTCCGGCCAAACTACGCTCCCGCACACACACACACCCACTCTCACTTCCGAGCTGAATCCGCTCTCTCCCCCATCGACCGGCGGCGGCTCCAAAAATCACAACCGTTATTATTATTGTTAGCACGAAACACTTATCTAACTACAGTGAAATAGTCAAGTAGTCGTGATAATGGGAAAAAGAAAACTATTTTTACCCCATTTCTATATTTAAATATTATTCAAATTGTCATCTCCAACACACACACTGATACTTCATTGAAGAAAACAACATATGATATTTAGCAAAATAGACGATAAATCAGTATTTTGTTTGAATATTTCGGTTTTCAGTTATACTTTTCTATAATTGTTTTATGAATTATTTTTCACAGAGATTTTGAAACTGAAATTTAAGCTTATGTATTTTTGGCACACATTTTTGGCATCTTAAAAGTCTTGATTTATATTTTCCCTAATTCATGTTATTAACGAAAAATTGATTATGGTGAAATTCTAATCCATCTAACAAAAAATCACTACGAGAATACAAATAAATAACTACTTGCCATCGACGTATACCTGTTGCTGGGTCAGGTTTTTCTCAAACAGATTAATAGACTTACTTGTCTTATTTTGATATGACAATTATAGTAGTAATAGTAAATCTTGTTGATTGCAAAAGCATAAATGTTAAGGACAGTCTATTATATTAAAGCTTTTAAGTAACTTGATATAACTAGGATATATCTGTAATAATAATTATTTAAACAACAAGGTGTTTTATACAAAATTGTATGCATTTTAAAATAAATTATTACAAAAATCTTAAAAATTCTTCGAATTTCTGTAAAATTATAATTTGCTCTGTTCTACACCAATAAAATTTGGAACAACTGATTACTGAAATTAGAGAAACTAACTAGGATATAAAAAATAAATTTTCCCTTTCAATTCCTGTAAGGAACATGGGGGGTCTAAACCTCAATCAACTGGTTTTCGACATTTCGGTGACTATTTGTTTTTATTTTTAAAAATTCTCATGCAAAACTTTTTTTTATGAAATATAGACATAAACTTCACTGAAAACTATTATCCAAATATTAGAACATGTGGTCAAGAATTCAAAAAGGTTTTTCTAAATTCAGTGATCGGTGTAGTAAAATTAAATTTTAACGAAATTGAGAAACATTTACACTGGCTTATTTAAATTTGTTTTTGATTTAGTAGTGTTCCATCCTTTTCAACATTACGACAGATATATTTATAGGCAACAAAGGCAGGTGAGTGGAACAGAGCAATATACATTTCTATAAAATTTTAAAGAATTTTTAAGATTTTTTGTTAATTTGTTGTAAAAAATATAAAATTTAGTATAAAACACAGTCGATAAGCATTATTAAACACTTAATTTTCTTCGCTACGCTCGTAACATTAATTGACGCTTGTGTTTAATAATGTCTTAATCCTTTCGACCCGGCTGGTACATACGTTGTACCAGAAAAATTTGAAAGCCCGTAAAAAATTTAGTTGTTATTAGATTGCATTCAAACTTGAAGCAGTTCGTCCATTTAGTTCACTTCTACAAATTATCGTNATTTTCTTCGCTACGCTCGTAACATTAATTGACGCTTGTGTTTAATAATGTCTTAATCCTTTCGACCCGGCTGGTACATACGTTGTACCAGAAAAATTTGAAAGCCCGTAAAAAATTTAGTTGTTATTAGATTGCATTCAAACTTGAAGCAGTTCGTCCATTTAGTTCACTTCTACAAATTATCGTTCTATTGTTTCCCGCCAAATTGGAAGCAAATGCCAAAAAGTGGGTGTGTTTCGTCAAAAGACAATATTTTTTTCGGATTTTCTTGAATATTCAGTCACAAAAATGTGTGCAATTTATATATCTTATTGATGAATTATTTATTAAGTGATATATAATGAAAGGTAACCGAAACAATAGATATTTTATTAAATATTTTACAAAATATGTAAGTGGTACAGAATATGTACCAGTCCGTCCTCAAATCTACCAAAAATTCTCCTTATTGTAGTAAATCCTTACGAAAGGATATTTTTCATTCTGGCTCCCTGAATGATAATCAATCACTAGTTTTATTTTTACACTTATAGTTTAGAGCTTTTAATAGCGGACAGTTTTTATTATTCTAAAGAGAATTTGGTTCAAATCGAAGTTGGTTATCACCTAATTAATTAATGTCTAAAAACGAAAAATAGTCAATGATTATTAAATTGACCTCTACTTTTTTGCCCAACTGTAAATACTACGCCGCCGTAAAACACGTTGTTGTATTTGGGGAAGCAAAACGATTACAAAAAACCTCTCTCAGCATTTTTCTTTTACCTCTCTGCCAATTGCTCTCCATGCTCCACACATTGCTCTCATTTTCCAAACCAAAACTCCCATTTTCGAATGAAGCACACACATTGAAAAGGAAAAGAGTCCTGCAACTTTTCACAAGTCACCCGGAACAAAATGCTGGCTTTAGTTTTTCCGGGTAGCTGGGAAAAGAATGGAGTGAATTTCGAAAGAAAAACCGATGAGGAAGAGAACAAGAAGAGGAAAGTGGAGACATTCCTTCCACCCTTGGATTAATTCCATTGACTTTAGCGATGATTCAACGAAATTCTGCATTGGAAATGCCTTAAATTCCGAGAATCTAAATACAGTCGTCATTGCCCGTGTTTCGCCGCCCAGGAGGAGAGCAGAGGGTGGTGGTGGTGGCGGAAAGGGGCTATGATTTATGAAAGACGTCTCCCATTGAAAGGCGGCGGAATGAAAAGCTAAAACCGAAAAGGGTTCTAGATCTACACAAATGTGGAGAAAGTGAGAGAAAGAAAAAGGACGAAAAAGAGGAGCTCAAATGAGGAGCTTTTAATTTTGGCACCGCAAACCAAGTCTCTAAATATTTATGTATTTGTGTTGTGTGCAGTTTTCGGCTCTTCCAAATGGTTGCAAAAACAAGGGTTGCGTAAATATAAAAATCGGATTTCCAGCCGCCTGTCGTTGTTTTGGAACTGTGCAATAAAATGCACAAAACAAACAATGGCAATCATTGGAAATGTGCTTTTTACCGCGCAAAAAAGTTTATAGAGAATATTGCAAAAACCGCGAATTAATATTGATCAAGACTATTCTATATCTTCCCCAAAAACACTTGTTTTTTACGATGCAACATTAATTTTTAGTCAATTAAGAAGCCGTTCAATGAAAAGGCAGGACTTATGAAAGAGTGGTAATTTTCCTTGCTTATAGTAATATTTTCAATTCAGCTTCATTCATAAAACTTTGTAGCATGTATTAAAGAATAATTTTTATGAGAAAAGTTTCGACTTCAATTGAAATAAATACAAAGTATCTTAAAACGTCATTTTATGGAAAATAGTTTTGGTATTTACCCAGGATCATTGGGAACCTCGGCTGCTGGCGAAGCTCCTGCAACTAGCTCTTGCTGATTTTGCTCCATTATCTCTTGCTGATAAAATCGTAGGTTCTCCTCTTTTTTTATTCAATTGAAGTGATGCTGATTTTGATATCAGATTCTACTGGTTTTTGGATACTTTTATAAATTGCAAAATCACTACACTGAATTGCACTACCGCTAAATAGAATAGATTTGCGGTTTTATGGATAGAGCTTCCTCTTGATTTTGGGCTATAATTATAAACACACAAAACACAATTGATTTCACAGCACAAGATTTTCGCACTTTTCTACACAACTGATCTTCTTAATGACCTGTTTCTTGATGGAGTAATTGCACATCAAGAACTAGACTACTTTATTGACACCCTCGTGATTTTTCTCTCTATTTTTTTGTATTTTTTTATTTTCCGGAACTCGTGTATTTTTGTATTATTTCCAATTCACTCACAAACACATGTATTTATTGTTCAATCTGTTGTTTTTCCCTCTATACAATTTATCCATATATTTTTACTTCTTTACTGATTGCAATTGCACAACTTTTTCGCACAATTATTCCTCAAGTTGATTCACAAAACACGAGATGCACTCCACCGCTACTCCGCTTCTACTCCTCTCTATCTCTATCTCTCTCCTACTCGTCGCTCTATTCTGAACAATGTACAATAATGTGATATTATTTAGATTTTCTCGAAATTACTATTATTCCTCGAAAAATGTGAATTAGACCATCATCGTGATGATGATGATGATAATCATTATTATTGCCACAATATCGTCAGCAATATCAACTGAATAAACGCGCGCGGCATGACAACAATCATTTGAGTTGTTGTTGGAGGACCATGTACACTCTCTTTTTAATTCTAATTAAAGGCAATTTAAAACAAATATATCTACATATAAATAGAGAAAACGGAGAACAGAAGCCTATTCGACATTAAAGTCATATAATAATAACTAGAAGACTCTCGGAGAGATACTAAGACAAAAATATGAAGGAATTAGAATAAGTGAAGAATTGTGGGGAAAATTGGGTCTATATATAGAAAGATGGCAAGAAGAAAGTGCCCAAAATGAAAGAGAAGAATAAGACCCTTAATGGGAGTTAATAAATATTACCAGAGAAATTCAAACAAACTAATTGAAGAGCATGAAAACTAATGAAAAATTAACCAAACCTTCCAGACTTGATATTTAAAAATCCTTATAGTTTAGGCCTAGAACGGAGGCTAGTTGTTGCGTCGTTAAACAAGAAGACCAACCAGTTTTGACCGACTTTAAAGACAATCCTAAAAATTACGCAAAAAGATTTGAATTAAAAAGTTGTTTACAGTTGCTATTTTATTGTGCAAAAGTGGTCATTCTCATCGTTCGGTTTTATCAGCTGAACCGATTTACGTATTTTTGTCTGCCCTGTGTGTCCGATTCCAATTGTAACTATTCCGTCAATATTATTACTTAGTACTAATACTAAAAACATGATGGTTTGATATCACTTATTCAAGTAGAAGAGAAACACCATCAATTGGTATTTAATTTATTTCAATTGATCCAGATTTGGTCCCACTTCAATATTCTCTCATCATCGTTAATTTGAGATGAATAAAGAAAAAACAGCATACACAAAACAATAAAACTAAAACCAAACTTTTCCCCTATGAAATTTGACGAATATCAAAAAAGAAAATAATAAAAAAAAAAGACGGCAATTAATCTCAATTGTCACCACACAGTTATTTAATATTACGGAATTTAAATTGGTGAGAATTCAAAACGAAGGCAGTGTTGTTTGTTTTAGTATTTAGAATTTCGCGACAAATATCATTTAATTTTTCGCCAAACGAGTAGCAAGCAAACGAACGAAAAACGGACCAAAAACACACGAGACTCTTTTGTTATTATGTAACGCGAGACACAACAAATCATAAATTCCTAGTGCCGACCACCACCACGACACACTCTAATGACTGCTCCCACAGGACGATTGCGGAGAGGAGAACCCACCACTTTCACACACTTAATCAATTGGATTATCTTTTGGCTCTTGATTTCTATTTTCCCCAAAATTCAATTTTTTTTGTTGGTGCTGGAACTTTTTTTATATACAAAACGTAATGAAATGCGGCGAAATGCGAAAATCGAAGGGAAAAAAACAAAACCATGCCGCGCTCTCGTAATAATTTTTGGCGCAGGTTTAGGATTTCACGAGAAACGGCCCTTTTATCGGCGAATGTGGAGGCACTGATAACGCACAATCCGCCGGTAATCCTTTGGCCGTTCAACATACACACACACAATTACACATTCAGCGAGATTTCATTCATCGATTTCGCGTAAATATTTTCAGCACATTGACCATTTTTTGTATTTTTATTTTATTATCGCTATCGATAGATAGAATGATGTAATTTTGGTTCGGCTTATGAATTTATTTTATTGAATTAAATTGTGTATCAATTTAAATTTATCAATTGGCTTTACACTTTTTTGGGTAACGATTTTTTTCGCAATCGAGCACTCTGGACACTCTTCTCTACTTCTACGAAACTAATCCGTTTTCGGTGCGGACAAAATGCTGCGCTGCTCTGGACAAAACGACAAATTATTTGGATAGATAAAAACACCGGGTTTCTGAAACACACACAATATACGGGTAAATACGGAAAATCTACGGTAAAGCACTCTCGAGACTTAGCAAAACGATACTGAGAGTGGCGCTCAAACTTACTGAGCGAACTGTGTTTGGTTCGTTCGTAGTAAAGTTTGTCCAATAATAATAATAATGTGAAAACGCCGCGTTCAACGCTAGGCTCTTGGCTCGAGCTGCGAGCGATGATGATTTGTGTGTGAGGAAGAGAATGAACAAACGAGCGGGCCGAGCGGCAAAGGGGAACCTAGCGTAGTGAAATGAACATTTTCCAAGGCATGGTTATGATTTTTTCGGCTCTTTTCCTTCCTTTTTTCTTCATCGTTTTTTTTTGGTTTGTTAATTTTTTTTTCGTTCTTTCGAGGCAAGGATTTATCTCTCCACTCGAACGAAAGGGGAGTATAGAAAAGTAGTGGAATAGTTCGTAGTAGACGTTTCATAATTGCACCCACATAAGTATTAAGCGCCATTATTATAAGAGATTTTCATATCTCTGCACACCGCTCGCAAAAAACCCCTTGCCAATTGCAAAGATAGCGAATGATTTAGACGTTCGAATATGGATTGCAGCGAATCCTCTTTCGAGAAGGATGTCCATTAGCACTATTTAATTCTTTATCATTATAGACTTTTTAGCTCAAATTTCCAAAAGAAACTATTAGTTTTAAGTAAAAATGTCTAAGATAAAATATTCTTTTTTATAATTTTATATACTCTTAATATCAAAGTTGTTGAAAAGAAATTTGATAGGTACACTAATCGAAATAGATATGTTGTATTTTCAATATATAGTTTTTATTTTAAAGTAATACCTACCTTTTAAACAGGTAAGGTCTCGCACGTTAATTAGATAACATGGAAAAATACAAAAAATGGGAAATGAAATTATAACTTAAAATAATTTTGACCGAATTTCAAAGTTGTGTGATTAATTTAAATCAATTTATTATTATATAAAAAACAAAAATAGTTTACTTTCTATAATTGTGCAAAACCATGAAGTTGAAACGGCAAAATTTGGCTGAAATTAAATTTATATTTTTACACGGCACAAATAATATTACACAAATCAATAGTTTTAAGTTAAAATTTTATTAAAACTCAGAATTAAAGAAGATTCTCTAGAAAATCTGAAAACACCCTGATGGCCTTTTAATACGACATTTTGTTACTAACAAGTGTTAACAAATTGTCAATTCTGGGAATGAAGTAAGTTGATTTCTAAGATTGATTTTTAATTGGACTACATAATTTCCAATCAACACATTTAAAAATAATGGCCGAAAAGATTAAATGGTGTTTTAAAAGAATTGTACGAAATTTGGCATTGTTTCATCTTCATGGTTTAGCACAAATAAATTATTTTTAATTTTAATTTTTCTGCGGAAAATATTGTTGGTTTATATTTTTTTTGTTTTTTAATACAAGTATTTTTAAATTTATTATATATTTTCATGAATAATACAAAAATTTCTACAGCATAGCGCAATAAATAGTTATTTCAAAATAAAAAAAACTGGGATCTTCTAGTTAAACATTAGATGAAATAAAATTATCAAATTATATATGATTTTGTGGTAACATTTAAATGTTTTAAACAGTACATATATATAATTGTAAAAATAACAACTTAAAATTAATTAAAAAGAGTCGAAAAAAGAATACCAATATATAATTATTTAAACACTTTAAACAAACTTAATATTGTGCAACATTATTTTACCACCATTTTTTATTTAATGCATTTTCGTTACATAAAATCGATATTTAAAAAAATCTTAAAAGCACTAGTACTTTTTCTTTATCATTAAAGTGGGACCTCCGTGAAAGAAATCAATCAGATGATCTACGTCAGTTTTGTTATGTAGGGTTTAACTGTATTTGCGGATGTATGTGTGTTTTTGACTGTTTTGCCGGATGGTTTAAATTGAAATTAGTACAAATTAGTAATAAATCAACTGTTTACGGTCTTTTTAAATTTAAACCATCCGTCAACGGATAATATTTCTTATTAAAGAAAGAGAAGCAAGATATTGCTTTCTGCATTATCTCTTAGAATTAAAAAAGAAAACGAAAACAATGCGAAGGAGACAAAAAATTTAAATTTGATTTTAAGACCACGAATGTTCTTTTAAAATTTAAAAATGCATAAAATTTTGTAAAAAAACACGGTCGATAAGCATTATTAAACACTCGGGCTTTCTTTGAGGCACTCGCTACGCTCGTGGCTTAAAACAACCCTTGTGTTTAATAATGCCTTATCTTATCGGCCTTATTATAACTATTATGAAAATGCTATTTTGAAAACTGAATTTAAGAATTCAAATAAGTGGATTTATCATAAATTTTATAATAAACTCACAAATGCGTTCTGAGCTGCATTGAGACCCTAAACACACTGAAACTAGACAATAAAATTATAATCGGATTGATACCAGGACATAATGGAGTCCGAGGTAATGAAATAGTAGACAAACTGGCCAAATAAACCACCCCTTTTGAGGTACCAGAACCAGGAATAGGAATAACCCACTCATTTCTGAAACTCCAACTCTAAAGCAAAGTGAAAGAAGAAACAAACACTGGGATAACTTACCAAAACTCAGATAACCGAAAATATTTCTGGATACAAGACCATGAATGCACACCTACACAAACTAGGACTCTACTTAAACGGAATAAGTAGTTTCTGCAACCTAGATACCCAGACCTCGGAGCATACATTCATGGACTGCATGACGCTAGCATCCAAGACACATAGCTACCTAGGAAAACCATATTTTAACCAAAAGCAAATAGCGACCATCGTAATACCAAGCCTATTACACTTTGTGAAATCAATTTGACTTAAAGATATAATATAAACCGGCGTTTGATCAGGACAAATCACCAGGGGGTACAATAGACCTAAGGTCGAGATGCAACATCAGTCACCCTACTCACAACAACAACAACAACTCATGGACTTATTTCATGAAATATGAAGAAAAAAATAAAAGACAACCCTGTACTAAATAAGTGTCAACTTACATATACATATTTAAAGAAAGAAATCATTGCACTGTATCACTGATATATTCGTGACCTTTTAAACCACAATTAGACACCTCAATCAACATTTAAGAAATATTTTACATTTTGTCATTTAATTGGTAAAAACTAAAATTGATTAATATATCAGAGCCTACTTTACTCTAGGTATGACAAATGACAAAATAAATTTTTATCCGAGCTACTATCATCTAAAATTATAATTTTTAGTACAAAGTGATAGTTTTATGTATTTATACAATTATATTGTACATTTTTATAATGTATATTTACGACATGTATTTACAGGATTTTACATTTTAATGATTTTATTTTTTTTAAAGATTTCTTAGTATTACAAAGAATAACAGTTTTATACCAATGCACCTTTTCCATATTCACCGAAAAATCTACCCGTTACCGTAATCTTTATCGTCGTCCCTTCTAATAAATTTCCTTTGATGCTTCACTGGAGTTGAAAAATATATCCCTCTCCCAATTGATGCAAGTTATATCGATAATTACTCCACTGAATACCCACACATAAACCCAAAATCCATAAACCTGTGCAAAAAGGAGAAAACGTTCGCCGAAAGGATAGTTGTAAATTGCGAAAACACTTTTCGATTTTCCATCGCTTCGCATTTCAGTCCGATTTTTCAATCGCCGACTCCAGCAACACCTAATTTCCTCAATTTATCCCCCGCCGAAAAAAGGGACTACAGCTCGGCTCCACTTTATAAAACCGGTTATAACTTAAATATAATCCAATTTCCAAACATTATACATTTTTAACGTCCCACGTGAATTATTAATGGAGCCGAATCACACACTTTCGCAATCACCCAATCTGCGAAAATACTCAGGTAACATTCCGCTCTTTTTTCTGCGCCATATAAATAACATTATAACAAAAAATAAATTACTTTCTTTATTAGTATTATCTAAATTAATTTCTTTGCATATGAAAAAATGTGACATTCAGTAGATTGTAATGTGTTGCAAACATGTGCTTGGGGTAAGTAAAGGAGTAGGAAGTACTTTCTACGCCTCATTTCGTTTATTTTAAGACTTATATTATAATCCGTTTCTAAATTAAGATAAATACAATTTCCAGGTATTGTTTTTTTTATTATTACATTTACTGTCTATAATAAAATTATTTTAAAATATTAATGGTTGATTTTTGGAATAATTACTTCAAATTGAAATTAATGTACTAATATGACTTCTATCAAAGACGTTTTTAGAGCACAAATAGGGGTAAATATTTATTGATAGAATTGTAGAATATACATTGTAGTTGCAAGAAATGGCTATCAGTGCAGGAAGAAATCACATTCACAATATTTTTTTTATTTTACATGAGTTGTATAGTGCGAAATTATCTGACAATCTTAACTATTTTTTTTTTATTTGTGTTTGGGGTTACCCGTATCGTCACATTTTTTTTTTGGACATCACAAGGGCTGGGATTGAGGAGAAAGGTCTATTTACATTGACGGGAGAGGGTTACATTTAGAAACTTCATTTTTGTTACAGTGCTTTACAGTAGATCGTTGACCAACAGCTCTTGGGGTCCACCCGTCAGACGCTTCAGGCGCCTGCTGCATACACCATTCAGAAGGGCTGCTATTTCCGGATTAGTACTTGCCCTAATTTTTTAGTAATACAACTCACGACGACTAGAGGCTAGGTCGTGGATTGTGTTTAATTCAAGGTCCCTTAGGAGTTCGTGAGTTCTAATGAACCAAGGTGCTCCAGCCAGTGTTCTAATAATTTTGGAGTGATGTTGGTCAACTCTATGCATAAGGGATTTNCCTAATTTTTTAGTAATACAACTCACGACGACTAGAGGCTAG
>JXOV01020926.1:0-13194 GCA_001014945.1 Clogmia albipunctata
CCAAGACTGGAAGCCATGTTGTGGGTGTTGAATTCGCAGATGAAAAAAATTGAGCCCCAATCTATTTGATCGTGGACAAAATCATTATGAATAATAAGGAACGCGATCCAGACGTTATACTGGAAAATTTGAATGTTCATTTTAATTTTTCTTTTGATTGAAATTATTAAATATAAAACGAGAAAATACAAATTTATCTTAGATTTTAAAATCTTACATCATATTAAATTAAAATTTTAATTAAACGCAAAATACCTCGAGTGTTCAAAAATTATGTATTAAATACAAATTCCGTAATTATAGCGATTCCTAAAGTTTGTTTAAATATTTTAAAATATAAACATATAAAAAGTTATTAATCAATCTTACCTGTCTCCTTAAATTTGATCGACCATTCGTAACTCTGCTCGATCTAATCGGCTCCTCTTCTTCCTCCTGATCTTCCAAATCATCATCATCTTCATGACCCCAGGTCAGTTGTTGCCTTCTGTTACTACTTCTAGTCGGTCTTGTCACCTCGTCTTCAGACTCTGACTCTATTCCACGATTTCTTCTCGAGGACCTCGTTCCCCGTTCCACTTGATAACTCTGATCCGATTCATATCGTCTTCGCTTTCTTTGACTTAGTGCGTTCGCCTCTTCATCTTCTGACGTTCTGTTTTCCGAGTCATTTCTCGTCGACTCCACTTGACTGTTTTGACCCCGTCTTTGTCTTAGATTTTCTCTTCTACTCGGGTAGTTTCCATTCCTCTCATTACTGTGTCTGGTTCTTTTTTGTGGCCTCGAAACCTCTTCCTCCTCATCATCATCATCATGATTAACATTTGCATCTGAATGATCTTCTTCATCCTCTTCCCCATTTGGATTCACTTCCATTGAGGCGTCATCACATTCCAGGTCGTCGTCCTCATCCTCTTCATTACTCCTTTGATTTTGTTGCCTTGTCGGTCGACTTCTTGTACCGTTCGAGGAGGAAGTGGTTTTCTTTTTACTGTCTTTACTCTTTTTCTTTTTCACTTTCTGCCTCGATGAGCCTCCATTTCTTCGCTTTGACGACGGCTTGTAACTGTCCTCAGAGTCGTAATGCCTTGCCGAACGTCGACTTACACCTAATTCAGACAGAGGGATTCCCTTACTTCCATCAGACTCACTCGAATCCGAACTGGAGTCAGAGGTGTTCTCAGATCCGTTGTCTTCCCTCTGACTAGCATTTCGTGATCCTCTTTCCGGCCTCGTTCTCTTCTGTCCCGTTGAGACCGATCTACTAGTTCCATTGACTGGATTCTCTCCATTTCTGGTTCTAGTGTGTCTGGAACTAGAAGCCCCCTCTCCTGGATCATAACCCATAGAACTGGGCCCTGGTTGAGGTTCTTGGTGATTTGCTGATGACGACGAGGACACTCCATTAGTCGCTGGCTGTTGAACTCTTCTTCCTGACCTGGTTAGAGTGTGCGTCGAAGTGGTTGCGACACTGGACGAGGCCGCACTTCTATATTTTCTCAGATTATCCAACGCCACATCATCCTCGTCGTCGTCATCGCTCGAGCTGAAATGCCGCACTCCATTCGTCGCCTTGGCCCGAGTCACCATTTTCGATGTGCCCGGCTGATTGGGGTCGATTTCCGCAGACGAATTCAGTCCATTGCTTCGACGGTTTTTGTTCTTTTTCGACGACTTCCATCCGTTAATTATCGACCGAACGTGTGTCTCGAACAGAGCACTTAGCCGGATTGTCATTGAATATATCTAAAATCATAATTAATTGAATCTTTATTGATTAGAAAATAATAAAATAAAACTCACCCTCGATCGTTTGTTGGTATTATAGTTTTTAGAATTAGTGAAAATCAGTCGCATATCCTTGACAAATTCAATCGGTGACTCATAATTGCCTCCAAACAAATCCTCCTTTATTGTCAACAGGTCCATTGGTGTATCCACAATTTGATGGTAATCGGGATGCTCAATGATATCTACTGGCTCTCTGAACGGAGACGAATCATCACATTGCCAAATCATTTCCAACAACTCACGACATTCCCTTCTCCAATCGTATTGAGTACCTACTCGTTGTGACCTGAAAGTAATTTTATACATTTGATGCGTTCAAAGAAAGCTTTTGTTCACTCTTAGCATCCATTCAAAATGAGTTTTTCTTCTCTAGGGAGACAAAAAACAAAAACTGTTACTTTGTCTCACGCTCACGTACTATAATAATAAAATAATGTACTGAGATTGTTTTATTAAAATTTTTGACATTTTTCAAATCAAAGACACTAGATTACAAATGTATAAAATTATGTGTACTCTACGGGTTCAATTGAATTTTGTTCATTCGAATTTCTTGTCAACCTCAGCAAGCTTCGGTTGACAACTGAAATTCTCAATGAACAAAATATCACTTTGAACCCTAAGTGTACAAATAACTATTAATAATTTTATTAATTGAAAGCAAATTTAACTTTAAAAACTATATTGAAGTCAATATTATATTGGAAAATTATAAATAAAGGACATTTAATTCCAGTTAAATTTAATTATGAAAATACTTAAAACTAACTATCATTTTGGTGAGTACTCCTGAAGCATTTGACAAAATAAAGTAATGGAAACTGTTATTTGAGAAATATTACTATATATTACCTTCTAGTATTCCTCGTTCCTCGGGCAGGATTTGATCTAGATGTTGATGGCCGTTCACCGTCCGAATCCGATGAAATGTAGGTGTCCATCAATTGGTGATAGACTGCTCCTATATCGATGTCATTGAGATCCCTACAAATAAATTTATTAATTTCATTGTATCCTTAAAATTTAAAGAAAAATCCATCTTACCTAATAATTCTTAAACACAAATCCGTAATAATTCTGGCATTCTTCACAATATGACTATGAGGTTCATTGAACTTTTCAGCATTTGTCGCCAGGTATCGGACATCAAACTGGGCGCTGGTGATCCTCCTATAAAAGTGATTCTCGAATCGGGCTTTGATTGTCGACAAATCGATTGGATATTCAATAACAAAGGCATAATTGGGGTAAATGTTTAAATCAACTGGGGCCAGAAAGACATCCGCTATTGCCAATCCCATAACTTGTTCCAATCCAGCTATAATCCTCCTGCAAGCCGCATCCCTGTCCCCTCTGGGCCACTCTTCCGCTTTCGGCTGATACAAAGTAGCTCTTAGTTCTTCCGGAAGGACTGGAACGAATCCTCCAATTTCCTGAGGCAGTCTCGCGTCGTCTATCGGCTCCATATCCCAGGGGCTCATAAACTCATACTCCCCATTATCCCACCGGATTCTGAAGCACATGAACGATGAATTCGGAAAGTCATTGGACAACGCCGTTCGTGATTCGATCTGTCCAATCCACCAACCGTCATCAATCATGCATCGGAATCTGTCTCCCGGCTGCCAATTTCGAGACATTGCCAAATCAAAAGTTTGTTTCAGAACTAAAAAGTCCAAAACATCTGGCATGTCGTGATATTTAATTGTGAAACTCGTGTCCGTCAAGCCTCCTTCACTGTTCATTACCGCTAATTTTAGGCAACACAAGCGGGGCGGTCTTATCTCATACTTGATTCCAATCACCTTCACAAACTCGTGGTCTCTCAACTCAGTCTGTTCTCCCGGCTCCTTGGAATTGCTCAATTTGTACACTTTTTTCGACTTCACCGCATCAATATATCGCTGATGACCCTGCTTAAAATAGACCACCTCGTCTCCCATTTGTGGGTAGTAGGGCGCCTTTCTCGGTATCACTTCACTTAACCACTCTGGAGGACGGTACGTCTCTGGTATTTCCCCTCCATTCTCCGTTGGAATTGGCACCTTCTTCTTTTTACTCCTTCTACCACTCTCATTGGGATTGGACATGTCATGGGCAGTTGGTGAATAAGCTCTCCTCTCCACTGGTTTCCTCTTTGACCTCTTCGGTGGTTCCAAATTCGGTCCAGGCTGATCTGCCACCCAATCTGAATACTCTGAACTCTCCGTATCTGAACTGCTACTCGCGTCAAGGGCCAAATCCTCTTCAACTGCTGTCGAATCACTACTGTCTCCTGACGAATTCGATTCGACATGGTCGTCCTCATCTTCCTCAGACTGAATCGATTCCAAGACTCTAATAGATCTCGTTCTATAGGCGGTTTGCTGATTAAGTTGTCTATTCATTGCATTTCTGGCCGTTCCTCTTTGTAGTCGTCCCAACTGACCCGAGCTGCTCGATCCTGCCAGGTTGGAGGTATTAATCATTAAGGGTCTTTTTCTCATTTCTCTTCTATAAAGCTCCATTTCATTCATTCCTGCCGAATAGATGGACAGTTTTAGGCTTTGCAATTGTGAATGACTGATTGTTTTAACATAAGATCTCGACTGCTGAAACTTAAATGATCCATCTCTTTGCCAATTGCCACTGCTTTGTCTCACACCCTCCACATCGCCACTTCTCCTTAATCCTACTCTATTCCCTGACGCTCTGGGAGAATTCAAATTTCCCAGTCTATTATTGTTATTCGCCAAAAGATTATTCCCATTGGGATTATTCATTGAGCCCAGATTTTCATTATTCGAGTCCGGGGCCATGTCTTGATTCTGTCTATTGGCCAGAGCCTCTATTAATCGATCCAATTCCGAAACAGTGTTATTCTCCGGTTGAATTTCCAACATGCCTTCATTTCCTACTCCGATATTCGGAATTAGTTGGTCGGAGGGACAATTCTCTCTGCCTGGAACCAGTCTCTGCAGCGACGGATGATGCGGATTACCGTCAACGTCTACTAAAAATGGAGGTGGCATTAGGTGGGGCATTGTTTGGGTCTGTTCGTCCAGTACGTGGTGATTACTGTCCCTCATCAAAGGCCTATAATCTGTGTGGAAAAACAGTTCCGTTGGCAGTATTTTCAGTCGAGCATGACCTGTGCCGAAGCCAAACATAAGAATATGACCATGAGAATCGGTGGCGGCAATCATTGTTCCGTCCGGACTCCACTTGGCATCGAAAACACCCCCGTTTCCTTGCCCGTCTATCTGATTTACGTAATTGGCAATGGTTTTGCCCGTAAAAATGTCCCACAAAAACATTTGCCCATCATGACCGGCTGATAGAAGGACGTGCTGGTCTTTTGGATGCGACTCTAATACGTATAGTTCATCCGTGTGACCTCTAAGGACTTTGTGCAACTGTCCCGTTTTCGAGTTCCACACTTTGACCGTAAAATCATTAACCGCAGTCATCACCCAGTTGTCTGAATAGTCCCACGAGACCATTGTCACTTTGATTCTCTTGGCGTCGTCGTCGGGTGGGGGACACGTTGGCAGTCTTTCGCTCATACTCAGTTTCATCGATCGCCACTGCTGACTCTCAAAATGCCAAACGTGGGCCGTTCCGTCTTTGCTGCCCGAAATAAACCTCAGACCACTGTGCGCCCACTGAATACTGTCCACCGTATCCGTGTGGGCTTCCGTCTCCAAGATCCTTTTCGGGCCCTCCACACTCATCAGGTAAACTCGCACGTAATGGTCCGCTGAACCAGCCGCCAAGAAAATCCCTCCCGGAGAAAATGCCGCACAAATCATTTGCGCTTGACCTGGGCGGATTTTCTCATGGTATTGAGTCGGCTTGGGGCCAAATACAGTCTTTCCTCGAGTCGTTGCATACTGCCAAAATGCCACTGAGCCATCGGTGCTCGTCGTCACCAGGTATTTCAAATCACCCTTCGGCGACGGACAGAAATTGACCGAAGTGATCATGCCCGTGTGTCCTGTTAGTACGGCGATTGGAGCTGTTGTTTGCAGGTCCCAAACTCTTAAAATTCGGTCCAAGGAACCAGCAGCTAATAACGTATTTTCCACATTCACGGCAATGTCTGTTATTTCGGAACTGGCCCCTCTAAACGTGGCCAATAATCGACCGTCGATGGCACTCCACAATTTCACCAGCAAATCGTCAGCGCCAGTTAGAATATATTTCCCTGAGCGATCAAAAAGTACACAGTAAACGGCCGACAAGTGCCCCAAGGTACGCCTAAGTAGACTCTGCTTCTCGTAAAATCCAGGATTCACAGCACAACTACGTAAGATTGGCCCGCCATGTTCCCGTCCAAAAATCACACGAACTGCAATGAAAGAGAAATTGTTTTACATATTTGGTTTGTAGTTTTTTTTCATTTCAAGAAATAATTAACAAAAATCTCTTAAGTTAACAGAATTTTTTAAGAAAAAGTTTATATATATTCAACATGAATAAAAAATAAAAAATTATTATTCTATTGATAAAATACTAGTAAAGAATTTAATACTTAGTAGAAAACATTTAAATTAAAATGTTTTGGTTTTTCAATTTTTTAAAAAACATTTTTAAGTCTTGGAAATTGCTTCTTCATAGGCTATAAGATAACTAATTTCTATAATAATTACTCATTTTACTTTAATTACAATAAATAATGCAAATAAATGTAATTATTGCGTAAGATCAAAATTATTAAATGAAGTTTAAAGTACAAAATGAATTTTCAATTGTAAAATGGGACAAAATTCCAAATAAACTCACCTAAATTATTGGGATATTTTCTGGCTATGGCTGGTTCTGCTTTAGGTAGTCCCCGTATTCTGGTGCAATAGTCCAAGAGCGCTTTTGGGCCATTGATTTTGTCTGCGGTTCTGAGAAGACTCTGTCTTCCGGCGCCCAACAGAGAATGTAAATTGGGGACGTTGGGCTTGATTTCTCTGTCCAGAATGGGTCCGATTCTGGCGCATATCTCCAGTAAATGCCTCGGTCCGACGTGTGGATATTTTCTTTCCTAAAAGACAACAAATTCGAATCATTTTGAATCATTCTGGACGAGGCAAAACAACAAAATACGCATTCATCATTCGAAGCCGCAAAAAACCCAGCAAGTCATGAACAACCACAAACAAACTCACACACTCTCAAAAGCGTTCGTTCGTTCGTTTCTTTTCCCCCTATTTCGTCTCTCTTTATTCGATTCGTTCGTTGAGGCCAATAATAAACCCGACAAACTGACTCAATCTTCAACGACGGAAAATTTTAGATCTAATTTTTAAGGATTTAGAGCTAAATAATTTAAAATTTTCAAAAAGAATAATGGAAAACTGTTTTTAGACTAACTATTTTCAACTTGAACGAGAAATTTCGAAATAATTTTCATTAATGAATTGGCGTTCAAAAGCCGCTTATCACATCATCAACCCCTAAAATTTGTTATTTTGAGAGTCCTAAAAACAAAAATTGAAAATTCCTCTAAATAACGATTTTTAATCAAAAAAATTCCTCTACATGGGATTATGACCTTCAAATAACATTACCCCAGGATCGATTTGGGTTCATTAATTCAGGAATAACGTCCAACAAGTAGTTAAATCAGGTATAGTAATTTAACTCGCAATCAAAAATTAAATTTCTCTCGATTCGCCAACTGCTTTCGCAGCCTACTCCGATGTCAACATAGAGTGGCTATAAAACCCATATTTTCATCGATTTAACCATGTGAAAACTGCCTGATTCCCTTCTCTATATGTTAATTATAATCTATCTTTTAATAAATATTGCATAAGGTGAACAAACCCCCTAGAAATAGTCCCTTTTTCAAACGAAATCATTTCTACTTTTACGTTTTTCAATATGGCCATGCACTCACACAATTGCACCAAGCACGTATTCACACATACCGTCACACTTCGAAATACGAGAAATGAAAATTTTCATTGCAAATCCTTTCTAAACTTAATTTTCCCCGGAAAACATTTCAATTATGTTGAACTTATGCAACTTTGCAACATAGATCGAAAAATAACTTTGGAAAAATTAGAATAGTCGCAAAAAATCGATTTTGATATCGGAAGACGGAATCAAAACAAATGCCACATTATTTCAACCAAAACAAACCGTAATTATTCCTAAACTTCAACTTACCAGCTCCTCGAATGTCTGGTCATGTTCTCCACCCAACCAGTCGATCCTCTTGGGCAGAATCTGCAACGATACGTGGGAGTTTGATAAGCAGATGTGGTTTTTGGGGGTTCGGAAAATCGCAAAACTCTTTATTCAGATTTTCACTGTGCACTTGGATTGTCAATAGAAAAACAATATCAAAATAAAAACACAAATTTTGACAGGAAGCACGTGCGAAAAATATTGCATATTGCGATTGGGAATCGGTTTTGGAATTTCAAGTGCACAGCATTTTTGCATAATTTTGTATTTTTTATATTTTATTTTTTAAAATAAAAACATAACTCACCTTGTGCTGTTCTAGTTCCCGAACCAAGGCCTGAAAGGGGTAACGCGCACAATTATTTCATAATTCACAAGCCAAATTTCACTCAATCACTTTACCTTTTTCGTCTCCTCCAAGGGACTGATCGATAAGAACTTTGAAATCAGGAAATATAGTTCTGTAACCGAAAAGAAATGGCACATCAAAAAATTGGGAACTAAAAATTTCTGCCTTCCGAACAAATCACAAAGAGAGGAAAGCGAACTTTTCGAATCGAATTTTACCTGGTGTAATCACCGATTCACACTCTTTATTCTCCATAATGGACACTTCACTTATTAATAAACACAATTCGTGTGGTTTAGTCCAATTCTAAGCACTGCAACCGCAAAAAATCCACAAAATTCCAATTTTCGGCCATTTGAAATTCGCTATTCCACTCTGATTATTATTGCAGCTGCGGGCAGAAAAATATTACTATTATTGGCCGACACTCACACAACGAAACAACTGTGTTCGATATATTTCTTCGTTTATTTCACAATTTTACACTAAACCAGATAACTCAGCACTACAGATTTCGTTTATTGTATCACATTGTTAACAACAAATAATTCAAACTATTAAATTACCGATTTAAAACAATAATTTTCGGTGAGGACGAACGATTCATTTGAAGTAACGTTATTTTTAAAATGTAAATAATTACAAAATTTCAGTTCTGGTAGTTTTCATAAATAACGATATATCGCAAGTTATTAATAAAGCCGGTTACTCTTTAAAAATTCAAAATAAAACTCGTGATTAAAAGTTTGTTCAATTTTCCGCTTAACCCCTGATGTTTTCCAATAAAACAAAGTTCAGCTGGGTCAACATTTATCTCGCGGCGTGGCTCAGAGTCTAATTACAAAGTAGAGAGTCGGTCAACTGTGAAATGTACGTTCGACGTGGAAGAGACAGAACTTAGATGAATTTTTGTGTGGATTAGAATTAGTCTGGTTTTTCTGATGCAATAACTGCGAAATGAGTTGGATTCGGGACTCGACGCTCACCTGGCTGCAGAGGCTGTCGGTCCGGGTGCTCCAGGGAGGGCCAATTCCGCGGCATGTGGCCTTCATCATGGACGGAAATCGCCGGTTCGCGGTCAAGGCCAAGATGAAGAAGAGCGAGGGGCATTCCAAGGGGTTCGACAAGCTCAGCGAGGTGCTCCAGTGGTGTCTGGACATTGGCATTCAGGAGGTGACCGTCTACGCCTTTAGCATTGAGAACTTTAAGAGGAGTAAAGAGGAAGTGGATACGGTTCTAAATTTGGCCAGGGAAAAGTTCAAAAGACTGCTGGAGGAGAAGGATAAATTAAAAGAGCACGGGATTTGTGTGAGAATCATCGGGAATATGGATTTATTGCCAAAAGATCTCCAGGAGACCATCGCCGAGGCGATGCTGGAAACTAAAGACCATACTAGGGCCATTCTAAACGTCGCCTTTGCCTACACGAGTCGCGACGAAATCACAAACTCGATGGCCGCGATTCTGGACGGCGTCGACCGGGGAGAGCTGGAGGAAAAGGATATTAACCACGAACTAATCACAAGGTGCTTGTATACTAGGAATAGGCCAGATCCAGACCTTTTAGTCCGCACTTCAGGCGAAACCCGACTTAGCGACTTTTTACTTTGGCAGGTAACGAAAATATCTATTTTTTATATTTATTAGGACATTTCTGAAAATTTTCAAAGTGAATTGATTTTGTTATCGATATTTGATAATCTTTTTACTCATTGAACTAGTGATTGATCATAAGATCAGTTCCGTTATTGTATTGTGGTAACCACGGTCTCCTTATTATATTTAATTTCACAAGTTCCTAAATAATATTCAATTTATTAACATTCAATATCAACTTTTAACATAATTGAAAAAAAAACTCATATTATTGTTTTGTTATACTTACATTTTTTACCCTTATTTCCTTCAAAACAAATTATCGTAATTTATTTTAATTCAATTCTTTACATACGGATAAATTAGTTCATTTCGTAACTAATTTTGATCTAAATACAATTTTATAATGGTTTGTGTACGGTTTCATTTATGTCACAACAGAAAAATTACCACTTTTGTTGAATTTTTATATTAGTTTAGAAGTTATCCATATATTCTCGGTAGCTCCGATCAGAAGCGCTGCTTTCGCAAAAAAAGTACTTCATCATTATTTTTATAATTATACTCAATTTAAAAAGACGAGCAACAACAATATCTATAAAAAGCCTTTTAGCGGCTAAAACGTCCTTATGTGTGAATTTTTCAAGTTTGGATACAGGAAGTATTCGCAATTTGTCTAGTCTTAAGAATACGGAGGATGGATCAGAAGTTCGTAGCCTAAATTTGGACCACGGAAGAGGTATCAATCGACGTGGTCAGGATGGAAGAAAAATTCTCTTTACCAAATGATATCGTTTTATTATGAAATTATGACCTGAATCGGACCAAAATTCAGAAAAAGTAAAGGGCTGTTATCCTTTTAGCCTATTTTAAATAATCGATGTTGACCATATTTTGCGAACCCTAGAAATCGAAGCCCTCTCCCTTGCGAACGATTGGATAGTTTTTAACACCTTCAGAACACATTTGCCGAGTTCATTCCATTGCTTCGAATGATCTTGGTCTATAATTGATACAAATGGACAGATGATATGTCAATAATTACAGAATATTAACAAAAACTCATTTAGATTCCGATTAACCAGTATTAAACATTGCCTCGAAGTGGTCCAATGATAAATATGTTGTAAAACGGAGAAATTGCGGCACTGTTCGCGGACAAGCCTCTCATTTCCAATACTGTTCTGGGATATAATCCTTTCAGTTTTTTAGATGCTTATTATTTCAACTATCTGGAGCCCTTCCATTTGGGGTCGACTTCTAAAAGTTTTGATTTTTTTCACTTTATCCTACATATGGACATTAACCGATTTGGAACAATGATGCACTTATTAAATCAAATTTGAAGATCCCCATCTAAAGACAAGAGACCTCATAAAAAGCTCAGTGAATTCCTTCTCAAAATCAGCATTTCAATATTTGATCGATATTATTATTATCCAATTTTCAAAAAATGTGCCGAAACGCTCGCTTTAACACGAGATTTAAAGAAATAGTTAAGTTGACTGAGATTTTGAAAGTAATGGTCTTAAACGACTAACTACTTTAATTGTGATAGCTGTGCCACCGAGAGAAAATTTATCAGATCACCCTCGTATTATATTGTTTTCTTTATTGAATGGTAAATGAAATTAGTTTATAATATCTTATTTTATCTTGATGCAAATTCAAACTTATTTTCTGTTACATAATACGGAAATTCATTTAATTCAAACCCGTTTTAAAAATTATCAAAATTATGTTAATATGTTATTTACAGTTTTGATATTCAATCTAACAGGTGCTTTATACATATTAAGTCCTAATACGAAATTTAAAAATTAATTACAATCAAAGTAAATACCTTAAAGTTGAATCACACATTTCAAGGAATTCAACTCATTTTTGATATTATCCACCAGAGGCAATAAATTACTTAAGAATAAAGTGCATTTATTATTCATGGAAATGCCATTAGTATTCTTGGTGTCGTAACGTGTGTAAATCATTTGGAATTTACTAATGAAATTCTAAGGTATTGAAGCCCAGATTTCAATTTACAATACAAAATTTGTAAAAAAAATACAAAAATAAATATTTAAAAGTTATAAGTTATCTAACCCTACAATTCAGAGCAAGAAACTATTGGTTTTATATACCTTATAATAGGTCGGTATTTGTGCGACTACGCGGAAATTTATTTTCTAGTGACTTATGTTGCCAAAACATCGTTTAATTTATATTCAGTTCTTAATTAGGGACTTTCAGTGCATGGAGAAAACACACTCACAACTTTTTCTCATGGTTACTATAATCCGGAAATAGCTGATAATTTGTATTAACTGTTCATATTTTTAAAATTAAACATATCCTCTAAGGTGTCCAGACCTATACTGCCCTAGTGAGCGGACACACGATTACATCAATTATTTTTAAAAACTACTTTAAATCCTAAAGAATAAATTATCTAAATACAACCTTCATTGTTTAACCAAGAACGTACATTAGAAAATACAGTAGAAGATGCTTAATTGAACCACGGATAATTGAAACAATCAGCTTATAGAAACAGAATGCCTAGGGTCGAAATCACAAAGAAATCAATTGATTTACTTAAACAATCGGATAATTGAAGAAAATCATTAAGGTTTCTAGCGGCTTTTACTGTAATTTCATTGCTTAATATTTAAAGATTTTTTACAAAAAGGAATTGTGTTTATCTTCTTCTATTTTCTTTACAGACGACGAGTGCTGTGGTATATTTTACGAATGTGCTGTGGCCAGAATTTCGGTTCTGGCATTTGTGGGCGGCCGTTTTCCGATATCAGAGAACAATATTCGAAAATCGGCTGTATGCCAATTATCTGAATAGGAAGCCTTTGGAGAATAGAATAGAGAATATTTCGCCGACCACCGACGCTGAGAATAGTCCCAGGGTGGAAAAGTTCCTGGAGAATCGCGAGGCCCACTGTATAAAAGAATTGGAAAATTTATGGAAGAGAACTTCATGCCATTCCATAGACTGATCGTCATTAAATTAATATCAATATCAAAGCGAATTGTTTTTGTGTAAAAGTTAAACTATAAATAGTTGTATTTCATATACATTTATTTATAAAAATTATTATGTAAAATGTACATAGCATTAAATTATAATAAAGAGAGCGCAGTTTCCCGAAGATCTTTTGGTTTTCGGGCGATGCCCAAGTGAAACCATTAACCAATTCCTGTCCTGTTGACTATTACTTGAAGCAGTAGCTGTAAATGTCCGTTTTAGAGGCCGAAAACCGGCTGCAGAGACCACAAACTTT
>JXOV01020926.1:13323-49469 GCA_001014945.1 Clogmia albipunctata
AATGTCCGTTTTAGAGGCCGAAAACGGGCTGCAGAGACCACAAACTTTGCTCTTTAAAGTGAATCGCGTTGAAAGTTGTAAGAGGTTTTCCATGTTGTATTGGAGGGATGTTGGAAATTGTTCAAAGTCTACGTTTAAAATGTTATCCTCGTTAATGTAGAAGCTGGAAATACAAATAATTTAAATAACATAAAGAGAATTACAAAAATTAAGTCCTACTTTGAGTATTGCATGTATTCTTCTGCTGGTTGGAAAGTTCTGTTTTTGACCGGAATCTTTTCCTTCCGCTTATTCTCTCCAAACTTTTCGATAATTACAAATCCCTCTTCTTTTCCAACTAAGACGCTTGTGTCTCCAATGAAATAGCGGACTGCAAACTGTTTCCCTGGAATAACGGGCTCCAAAAATACAGCGAACGATGCTCGAGCACTGCAATCGGCGGCTATCAGTATTGAACAAGACTTGTTGTTCCTCACTTGAATGTGGCTGGAGAGATCAACAGTATGGTCGTGATAGCCAAATAGTTTATTTCCAATCACAGCACAAGTGTCTAAAAATTAAAATAAATTAATTATAAAAAATACAGATAATATAAAAAAATAATTAATTCTTACGAGCGAAACAAATAGAGACTGATAATTTCAAAATTAGCATAATTATTATTGCCAAATGTTATTGTGTAATAAATGGATTAAGTATTTTAATTTGGGGTCAATGAATGAAGAATGGACTTTCTTATCAAATTTCTTTGTTTTGCTTAACAAAATCTAATAAAAATTGCAAAAAAGAAACAAATTCTTAAATGGTGTTACTGTGGTGCAGAATTTCAAACAGTGGGATATATTATGGATATATGAAGAAAGGTTATAACCGCACTCGTTTATCCTTGATATCTCTGGAACCAAAAGAAGCTGGAACTTCAAATTTACACACAGTATATCTCGAAACAGCCTATATTTCTATCTAATAGCAGATTTGTAAATACTTAAATCAATTTTGCGAAAGAACCCAAAAGTACATTTCCATTGATCAGCGTAACAACCGCAACCCTCTTTTTATTGGACTTTTTTAAACAATCTATTAATAAGAGGGTAGTTAGACAAACAGAAATGTGCCTAGAATTTTGAAAATTTGGGTCGCGATGTCATAACAGGCCGCCAGTAGATCTTATTGATTAAGACTTTTAATAAGAGCTACTGGAGCCCAGATTTAAAAAAATATAGTATAGTATAAAAATTTTTCAACTGAAGTAAAGTAATGACGACTATTGAAAACTGGGCCTACAATAGGACAGCTAATGAAGTCACAAATTCTAATAATATTTTCAGACGCTCCGTAAGTAACAAACGACTCGACGTATTTAAAAAAAACTATATTTCAATAAAGATTATTAAATTGCCCAGTAAATAGCAATCCAATTTCAAAACTATAGTTTTGGAATTGGACTGCTGGTTCTGAGTCATTTTAGCACTGAAGATAATGATTAATTTGCTCAAATTGACATTGTTGTTCCATATACTAATTCTGCTGAAGTTTATGGTATTTTTACAGAACAGAACCCCGTGATAAAATAATCTTTACTATGTGTAAATTTCGAGGAAATAATATATTTGATTATATCAATGGTTGAATTTCATAGATGGGAAAAATTTAAAAATTAAACAAATATCCTATAAAATAATGTAATAAAGAAACAATATTAAACTTACGCAAAAATCCATATTGGTCCGCCAGGGTCTTCACATTGTGATGTTTAATATCATGGTCGGAATTGAAGATGTTGGCAAAATCAAGGACAGAAACGGAAACTCCATTGATGGAAACATTCATAAACTTATCCCCTGGACTAATCACATTTATGTCGATGCCATTCTCCCAATTTGTTTTCTCAGCTGTTGTTATACTCGTATAAAGGTGCTCCAAGCGTCTGATGTTTGTTGTGTACCATTCTGGCATTTTTGTAGACTTAATATTTAACGAATAGTCAGTAACTTTAGTTAGAGTATTGAATTTATCACATTTCGAAATTGGGATATTGAAATGTATCAACTTCTTGGGACAAGACTCATTCTCAGCATCGGCCATTTCATCCAGCTCGGAAGATACACCAGAATGGATCTGGAAATTAAAAAATTGATTTAGGTATTTCTTTATATTTTTCGATTTTTCATTAATTTATTCTAAAAATATTTGTGTTAGTAAACTATTTTTAAAATATTTGAATGTTAATAATATATCATAAATAAATATTACGTAAATTACTAATGTAAAATCAAATTATTTCAAACCAAGTTATGAAAATTTTGAAAAATAACATAAATGACCCAACTCGTACCCTTCCTAATAAGAAAAGTATATGACTAATTTTCTGAATTATTTTCTTTCAAATTTTTTTCTAATTAAACTTACATTAAACGATCCAGAAATTTCCATTTTAGATTTATCGGACGGGCATTTTTTCACAGTTTTAGGATTTACATCTCCGAAGAACAGTGTCATTTTGAAATTCTCTGGTTTCTTGATAAAAATCAGTGGCTCATATTGACTCTCCAGACATAGCTAAAAAGAAAATTAATTCAGTTTAAATAAATAAAAATACCGGAAAACATACTCTCCATTCTCCAGCCTTTGTAATTCGTTTAAAAATCAATTGTGTAGTACTTTTTGTAGAACTGGGATGATGTTTAATCTTCATAAGTCCATTCATTTTGTGAATTGGAGTAGCATTTTTATTTTCTATGTCATTGTAATGCTCCAAACCGGCTTCTAGGATATATATTTTTAATTCTGGATCCTTTTTGTCGTCTTCAAAACTCAGGCTCATCAGTGCTGTAATTCGATTGTCTTCTTGATTGTCCAGAACACACTTAATGTACTTGTAATTCCCTAAATGTGTTGCACTAACGTGGCCAATATTAATTAATTGAAGGATATAATTGCCAATCAAGGAAACGTATCCTTCTTCGTTACTAAATCCACTAAAAAGGATTAAAATTAATAGATATTTTTTTCAAAATAAAAAAGTAATATAAAACTTACCCTAGATTTTTCTCCACAAACCAATTTTCAGAGGGATTAAAAACATTTCTGTAGAGTCCTTTGTAACCAACATCAAGCTTGACATTCAATCCTAAATCACTGAATTCGTGATTGAACATTGTCACTGGTATATCAGCTTCTGATTCCTCATGAATAACTTGTGAATAATTTCCGGTCATTTCTCCCAATAACAAGAATTCATAAATCCCTGTTGATAATTTGGATTTCAGAGCAAATCCTGTCTCAACGTTTTTGGGACGTACAAAGGATAAACTATAAAATAGATTCACATTTAATAAATGGATAGATATTTTAAAATATTTACTCACGATATTAATTTGGTCTGCATATTCATAACCAACTCGTTATTGATCGGAATGTATCCAAAGAACCCTTGTTCTTGTCTGATTTGGTGTTCATAATTCAAGAACGGGTTATAATTTATTGATTGGCAAATTGAGTAACTGGAATATCTCATATCAATTTGTTGATTTCTCACAAGCTTCCCAGCATCATTTGGTATCGTAATATTGCCTCGTAATGTTGTCGCCACCGTACTTTCAATTACAACACTTGCAGGAGTTCCTAGAACCGTTGGCACGGTATATTTATTCATAAATGGCCATCGAATTGACTGCATATTTATGTGAGTATCTCCCATCAGGATCGTCGCTAAGCTAGTCAGTACTAGAAAAAAGAATTAAATAAATTTTTATTTGGTAAGATAAGGTAAGATAATTTCACATATAATAATAGTTAAGTATGTAAGAAATGTGTGACTGTGATTTGAATTATTTATGAATTTATGAGTAGTGTTTACTTGCACGACAAAGGAGTGTAATAATTTTACGAATAATAAAAAAACAGTTAACACCAGATTAACATACAAATATTTTTGCAATTCAACGACTAAATAGTTTCCAATTTACAATTAAAAAATTTATATAATTTATATAATCCATTTTGAATTGATGCCTTTTTTTTAAATGACTCTTGAATTTGAATTAAAGCTATCTTGTTTTGGATTCTACTAATGGTTTTGGCAGCAAATTAAATTTGAATGAAGTAAGCCAGAATATAATAACATCTCACAAATAAATTGAACTAAATATACGAAAAAAATTCATAATTAATGACTTCTGTACAAAAATAAGACAGATTTACTAACGATTCTTCAAAATTTGGCTTAAATATATAAATATAATCTGTCTCGTGGCCGATGTGTTAACGCATCCGGCTGCCTCTTCGGAGTCAAGGGTTCGATCCCTGGGCGGATAGGATTGACTGGGTCCTTTTTTCAACTGGTCTAGGTGCTATTAATTGACTAATAATACACTGAAAACAAATAGTCACCGAAATGTCGCAAAAACCCGTTGGTTGAGGTTGCGACCCCCCATGTTCCTTACAGGAATTGAAAGGGAAAAAAAATATAAATATAATGAAAATTAAAATAATTCAAGCAATACTTATTTAACGCATTTTTATATACATTTTAAAAATTTTGCTTAAATTGAAATAAAAATTTATAGAACAAATCAAATTAATAAATATTGTTTGATATGACAAATAAGTCGAAAATATGATTATGTATTTTAAAACAAAATAGTGAAAAAAAGATTTTTCAGACCCTCGTATCTAAAGGTTAGCTTTTTGTAATCGATTTGTGTTTCATGAGAATTTTGAATTTTTATTTCACTAGTAAAAAACCAATGTCATAATCTAGGAATAAATTTGTTTCAAAGCTAAAATTTCCGCGCAATTTTAAGGAAAAAATGTACAATTTTTAATCCAGGTCGTTATAACGCTCAAATAGTACCCGGAAACCGTTCAAATAGGGAGCGTTTGTCGGTAAACGAATTTGTAATTAGTTTCACGTGAATTTTTAAGGAAAGTGCAAAAAATTATGTTCTGCTCGGATGTAAAATCCGATTTGAACTCGATAACGATGAAAACCTCTCGACTAACGGCTCGTATTTCAAACTCATTTTCTATTTAAAAAACGGATCATTTTACACCGCTGCATCAGAAATAATTATTTTGACTCCTTTGTGAACTTTAGATTGATGAAATAATAAAAATGTCACATGAAGTATCGAAATGAATTAAAATATGATTGATGAAATTATAATAAAAATACTTACTATCTCCCCTAGCAAGATTATCGAAAATTGTTTGATTGATGTGATAAGATAGGATAGCTTTCCCTTCCATCTTTATCACCATTTCAAAGTGAAGTGTGGTGTTGGGAATTTGATGCAATTTCATAGCATTCAATATGTCTTTCAGTCCTATATTTTCTACATGTGGCAGCACGCTTTTGTCGATAATTTCAGAGACTCCTCTGGCTTTGATATAAACCGACATTTGCCCCGTATATTTCCCCAAAGCTTCCGTTGTTAATTCAAACATTCCAATGTGTCCAATATCTGTTTTCTCATCCGCAATGATCATCGCCTTTAAGAGTCCTCCTATTCCAGAGTCATGGATGTAATCAAATAAGTAAAAGCCATTAATCCAATACCGAGTATCAGGTCCTTTGGGCAGATGTCTCGCAATGAATCCAACAACTTCTTTGAGATGCTGATAACACGGATAAGTTGTTCGTTTCAAACTGAGAATTGTAGTAATGTAAAAGTTCATTAAATGAGGGCAAGTCACGTTGTTAATCATCGTATCATGGATTTGTAATAGTCTCGCTGGTGTTGGATTGGAATAGAGTAGTGCTATGAAAGCAGCAATTCTTAGCTGGACAGGAGTTTCCTTGCTCTCAAACATTGGCCAGTATGTTTCGTAACTCTTCTCTGGACGAGCTTGAGCCTGAGTCATTGTCGCAAAAATTGCCAAAAATCGAATGTCAGTATTCTGAGGGTAATCGGCTTTTATGATCGGCTCTAAATATTCAATCACATTCCCCTGCTCCAAATTTGCTAGAGCTTGCAAATATAACATCTGCTGGTCGTAATCCAAACTATCTGAAATTGAAAATAATTAAAATTATTTGATAATACAAGATTAAATAAATATTTAATTCTTATGTAAATAACCGTTATTAATTGTACAATAAGGTCAATAAGATAATACATTATTAAACACAACGGTCTTTTAAAGTCATAGCGCATTGCGAGTGTTTTAAAGAATCCATTAAAGCACTATTGCTTTAAATTCTAGTGCAATTTTATGCAACAAATATTCATAAATTACTTTAATTTTAACAAATTTTATAAAAATAATTGTTAAAGACTGATATTTTGAAGTATTTATAAAGTATTTTCATTGATAAATATTAAATATCTATAGTTGACGGAATAAATATTTGGAACACTATCTTGTGCATTCGTTTCCAATATTTCCTATCTTTGTCCCGACAACACTTTAAAATTGTAATAATGATATAATATAATCAATAATAAACGCTAGAAATTTTCTTCCTATTCGATTCATAAATTATCCTTAATTGTCTACTATCAGTAGATTCCAAATTAAAAGAGAATAATACAAGGAAAGAGGCAAGGAAAGAGACAAGGTGAATGAACGATTCTCAAAACGCAAAAATATAATGAGAAAAGGCTAAATCCTGACGAGGACTAGAGCTCCACGATCCAGCAGAACTACCTCCCACACATCCATCAGAAAATTGGACGATAAGTTTGTTATGTGAATTGTTATAAGAATTTTAAAAAATTAATTAATTAATACGAATTTTGCTTTCAATTTGATGTTTTTTAATATATGAAAGAATAAAACCCTAATCCCTTTAGATAAATATATTTCAACAATGAATACTTACTCAAGAAAAAGTCAAAGTATTTCTTTAGGTATTTCTCGAACACTTCAATCCTTATCTTTCCAGCCATATAAGTGTGATGAATAAGAGTTGCATAACTTAACACTGCTGCTTGTTTCACGTCGGGAAACTCTGATCCTAAATAAAGCAACTGTTCGCAATCCTGCACAAGTTCCTGGCTCAGTTCATCAATATGGAAAGGTAACGATATCAAGAGTTGAACAGCTGTGATTGGCTTTACTTTCTTTTTAACGACCAAATCTCTGGTTAAGATAACTGAGTGTCTGGTTCCAATTCTTGGTAGCATTTCCAAAAATAGATTTCGAATAGTTTCTTGGCGATAGGAAGTCCCTTTATCAATCTGTTTAAATAATATGGTTAAAGACTCCAAGTCCATTAGGCTAACAATTCGGAAAGTTTCAGCGACATGACCATCAATTGGATCTTTGAAATCAATTTTTGTAGTTTCGAGAATATCCGTCAAGAAATTCAAAAGATAAATCACTTGATCGATCTTTTGCTGACTAGTAGGAGTATTTCTTCCTGCTGTGGGATCCCTGTGGTGATTTACGTACTCCAATGAAGTAAGAAACACTTTGTCAGCGTCAATTAAAATTGGACTAGGACCTTGTCTTTCTTTAATGAAAGTAAATTCCAATCTAAAAGAGAATTCATTTATATTTTTAATTCAAAATATATTTATAATTTAATTAATAATACTTACTGTGAATTAATGTATTGTGCCGATCCTGTAGATTCGAAAATATTCACCATTGTAAATCCCTTAACTACGGCCTTGTTAACATAAAATCCGGATTCGTCATGGAACTTCAAATCGTAAAGAGCTTCATTGCCAACGATTACTTTCTTTAGGGATGTCGTTTTGCAGGGGATGCTCGGAATGTTGCTTCTTGTGTAGTGAATTCCGTTAGCATGAGGAAGACAAGAAGTCATATCCACAGTTTTACGAACTTGATAATGGGAAGTCTTGTTCATAACCAAGTATTCGGTATCGCAAAATCCGTGAATTGTTCCTTCTTTCACCTTCAGCAAACCCACTTTCTCAGCTTGGATTTGAAACACAGAGGCAAAGGCTCTTTTTAAATTTGCCGTCCATATTGGCTCATCTGCGTTTAAGGCCACATAATTAATCGCTCCATTACCAGCAATGATTTTAAAAGGTGCTCGTAATTCGTCGAAATTCGGCATTTTGTGGGGACTATCTCCTTCATTTTTGGTTGGAGAGAACTTTACTTCCATATGAGGAGTTATCTAAAATAAAGGTTAAATAATATTTTTATAAAGATATGCTGATCAAACAAAAAATTGAATAAATTTAATATATTTTGACTTTTTCCTCAGTCGATAATTCGTAACTCTTAAAATACTTCAAATTATCGAGTTGTTCGAAATATCAAATAATAAATCAATGGTAATCATTCGGGCTACTCCAAAATATCAGCAGAATTAGTATATGGAACAAACATAAGGTAAAATTGAACAAATTAATCATTATTTTTAGTGCCAAAATGACTCCAATTCTAAAACTATGTAATAGCCTAAAACCCGATATGTCAGAAAATACTATACAAAATTATGATTTTATTAGCTGTCCTATTGTTATCATAATATCATCCACAATGTACAATGAAACCTTTTTTCGATAGTCATCATTACTTTATTTGAATTCTAGTTTTTAAAAAATATTTTCTCATTTTTTGAAATCAGGATTTTTAGATTTTCAATGTGATCTACTGGCGGCCTGCTATGAAATCCGGCCCAAATTTTAGAAATTCTGGACATATTTCGGATTGTCAACCTACCCTCATCAAAAGATTATTTAAAGACTGCCCCAAAGTAAGTAAAAAGGGGTGCAATTATAACGCTGACCTATGCGGAATGTGTGGTTCTTGATTTTTTTCGCAAAAATTCAAGTATCTGAAAATCTGTTATAACATAGAGTTGTAATCTGTTTAGAGATATACTGTATGTAAATTTGAAGATCCAATTTCTTTTACTTCCAGAGATAACAAGGATATACGGGTGCGGCTATAAACTTAATTGAGACTGTATGTTAAAATATTTAGTATTAATTCAACCAGATAATTTAAGTAATTGGAGTATTATAGAATTAAAAAAGAATTTGTAGATATATTTAAGATATGGTAGATTGGTAAGTCTAGTTATAAGATACTGTACATTATACTAGTAAGTATTGTAGACACAAATGGCTTGATGACTAGTGTTTTAAATACAGAAATAGAATGTAAGATTATCTTATTTAAAGGTAGATAAATATATAAATAATTTTATTTTAATTCAAAATACGTTATAAATTATTGATTATTAACAAGTGGATCTCTAGGGTTTTAATAAAAATGAATTAATAAAGAACAAGTGTCCAGTATCCATTTAAATGCGTTTTATTTCAATTGTTCAACCAATTTTTAATATTGAATGTCATGTCATTTTTGCATCAAATGTATTTTTGGAACGTAATTTTGGTTTCCTTAATGATCAGCATAACGATGAAACACAAACTCACAAACAGACATTAAAAGCTTATGTGAAAGAGGTAGCTTAACATATGATTATCAGTGAATGAACACGCGCCGATAAAGCGCAAAAAATAATAACAAATAAACAACTTGTCCAATGAGAACCATGACCATAACTGATATCAACAAATTGAAGTTTTGCTGTCTCGTAAATATGATTGTCTGCTACCGACAATCAATGAATGGGGGCATTATCAGCCAGACACTGTGGAGCCACCCCGCCAATCATGTTATGCAATAAAATATTGAGATATTTATTATTTAAAGAATTTACGACGACCTCATATCAAAAATAAATTAACGATAAGCATGTGACGATGTGAATTAAATTTGATTGTGGGACCCCGAAAATAATTATGACGTTATACGGATCGCCTTATTTACAGGCTATGTACACTGCACTCTTATCACTAGGGGAGCACATTTGAGAAGAATCTCAGTGAGGGAAAAAATTGATAACGGTCAAGTGTTGACCTTTTAACAATTTTATCGAAGTTTCAAGCAGATTGAGAGAGTTTCTCTCGCTAATTTTAACTCACCCAAGCGGCGAAAGTAGTTGAGTCGATCCTTTGTAGCTGGAAAAGGCCGTTAACTATCCAATTAGTCGGCTTAATAGAGGCATCAGGATTTTGAGCCCCACTGTCCACTCGGCCCGTAAAATTATAGATGTACAAACGGTCAGAGAGGAAGATCTCAAACCCATTTCCACTGCTTATAAGTAAACTTGTAAAAACCAGTCCTAGAGTATCTAAAATAAAACAACACCACTGATAACTTCACAAGATTCTTCAAACAAAACAACTGAGACACTTACATGAACCCATACTTAATCTCTACTTTATATAATAACTCTCTTTAGAAATATGCTTCAATAAATCTAGGTTCCATATAATATTTAACTCAAAAAACTATTTCACACAAAACTAAACGAATTATTCAAGAAAACCACTCTAAAAAATTCCATTTAAATAAGATTGTTTTCCAATTCTCCACTCCAATTCTGTGCACTTTTGTTCCCGACACGACACGACCGTTCAACTGACTTGCTCGAGATCCAGTAAATTAATAAATTGGATGGATAGAACGACGGTCAGATTTGTGGTCAACAACAAGTAAACACAAAATGATACAGCGATAAGAAGTATACATTCTCTCCGGCGGGATAATAATACATATGCGTGAATTTCAATGAGAGCGCTGCTGTCTTAATAGAAATTCAGAATGGATCCATATCAACTGTTTTTGTGAGCAACATTTCGCCGCAACGTGATAAGAATATGCAAAAGAGAAGGATTGTTTACAACTTCGATTTTTTATGGGTCCATTCACAACTGAATTCGGAACTTGAAGAAATAAAAAAAATCCGTTTAAATTAGAAATATCTTTTAATAATAAAACTTGATTTGTGACTTAAATTGTAACATTTTAAATTGTTGCATGTAAACTAGCTAATATCTTTAAGATTTTCTCAATCGATTCCCTGAAACGATTAAAAGAAATTAATACAAAATTTAAATAAAATAATAAAAAAAACTTACATGTGAATGGGGTTTTTAGGGTCCAGCTGACTGGCTATGTGTTTTAAGAATGTGATAAACATCTCCATGTTATGCAGTAGTTCGCTGTCCTGCTGCAACCAGACTCGGGGCAATGTATAAACAATTATGTGGGATTTCGAGATGGCGTCGTTCGGGGAACAAACTCGCATCGCTGAAAGTAGATCCCGATTCAACAGCGACGAGATGGCGATGTCACGTAGACTATTGTCCGAAATTATCCCCTGCCAGCTTAGAATATTCCGAAACAGTTTCAGCCCGGAGCAAAACTGTCTTTGGAAAAACGATGTTTTTGCTTCTTGCACTCTGAAAATTGGAAAATTATTCCAATTAATCAATTGTTATTAATTTGTATAAAATTTATATAACTATGGTAGATAATGTTAAGATAAGACGTTATTAAACACTAGACTCTTATAAAGCGTTTTAAAAAACGGTCGTGTGTTTAAAAGTCCTAATCGAACGTGCTTTATACAATGTTTTAAGCTCAATTTAAAATAAATTAACTCAACTATCTAAAAACTCATCGTTATTTTAAAATTTGATTCTCTGTCCCACAATTTCGGAGTGATAAAGAGAGAACTATATCTTTCATTCCTCTCCTGTACATAATTTGAGTAGTCGTTATTCATTGCTAAATCAGTTTTCTTAAAGAGAGGTCCGATATACGTGTTTCATTGAATTTAAACCAAGAGCAACGGAACTGACTTCCATACAAATTTGATTAATTTGATGGATTTCTTTTACGGAGGGAACACTTTAATAAAAAAAAAAGGAAAAAAAACACTAGTACTTCAAAGAATTCTCTAAAGCACTTGTGCTACAAAAAACGTCTTTGACAGTGCCATAATATCAATTTTATGTAATTTAAATGCATAAATACTTACTGTTTTGCAAAAATTGGAATGAAAATGTCGTTGTCTAAAGCGGCTTTTATCTTCTCCACAATGGATGAGAACAAAGTTTGGGTGGTCTTCGAAGAGTTCCGCAATGATGGATAATCTCGTCCCAGCCTCCCAATCAAACCCACCAATTTCAGCGATTGAGACGTTGACAACGGATCCCAACAGTTCTCGATTTGATCTGCAAACAAAAGGAAATATTATCATAAATCGTCTAGCCTGACCGGAGATTCAATTACCAATTTCAAAAGCATTTGATAAGAACTTAAAAATAGTGACAAGATTTCTATAAATATTTGCAAACCGAGATTAAGAAAGCATTCTCTTTTGTTATCAAACAAATTAACCATATTCATTGCAAGAAAGAGACATAAGGGTAACTATTTTTAGAGTCTGATATGAGAAAACTGATTATGAATCTAACACCAGGCAACTTTCAGTTAGTAAATAAATTAATGTAGAAATTTGGACTTGGAAATATGCAATAAAGAATAAAATTTAACAAAATATAACATTAAAATTCATATTAATATTTTACTGTTAAAAATCGTTTTAGTAAAATTGTATTATTTTAATGATAGGTTTTAAATATTTACATTTTATGTTCAAAATTATTTTGAACTGTAATAATTTAACTATATCTTAATAATTTTTATATTTATAAAATAATTAAATATATAACCAGGACTATTTAATAAGGATTGTTTTAAATCACTTACGTGGCGAGTGTTTTATTTGAAACCCGTGTGTTTAATAATGCTGACCGACTAGGTTTTATACAAGACTTAATGCATTTGAAACAAAACAAAAATCAAAATATTTTTTGAACTAACGCTTCCCTTTTAATTTCCTATATCTGTCTTTATTAGTCAGCCTACAACTCGGAATGAAACCATTATAAATAAGTTGTGAAAATATTTTGGAGACGCCTATAGTCTTAAATTGGAATTATAGGTACGGTCGACGAATCATCGAGTTGTTTGAAATATCAAACTTAAATTAATGGTAATCATTTTGTAGGGAACTCGTGATATCTTTGAATTATAGAGAGGTTCGAATCATGGTAAAATGACCCTTTACTCGTAGAACATTCCCAAAGCACGGTCAGAGAGAAGGCATAAATTTGGTAAAAACCACGAATTTTGTGACGGATAAGTTTTCTTTTTATAATTTTAGTTAAATTGTTTAGTTTTCTTTAGTACTGTTTTAACTAAAGAAAACTAAACAATTTAAAAACTAAAAATGTGTAGAATAATTATTTCATAATTTGAAGTTGTGATCAGATTTAGGCTTTTCATCTGGCCATGCTTCGGGAATGTACAACGATTTTCTTATTTTACTAACTGTTCAAATTATGGAAAGTTCGACTATATTTATAAAAGAAATTTATACAAAAAAGTGAGAGTAATAGTTAATAAATACACGAATTTCGTTGACGGTTAGATCAAATGACATTAAACCGTTTTTTATTACAGTGAGAACTTAAATGCGAAATTAACTTCTATATATTTATATTAAATCCAGTCACAGAGGTCAAATATGAAAAAAAGACTTAAAAATTAAAATAATCTTTAAAATAATTATGATTTTAAAAAGGTAATTGATAGAAGAAATACACAATAGTACTCATAATGGAATAAAACATTTAAATTTCTTAAATTCTATAATTATATTATATTTAAACCTTATTATAAAATAATAATAAAAAAACTAAAATGCAATAACTAAATATTTTCAACTTCAATACTAAAATTAATAGAAATGAACTTCTTAAAAGGTTATCTAATTGTTAAATCAATATAATTTCGAATTTCCAATAATTGATTCTACAGTTCATTCCCTTCTGGAAAACTTTAATTGATGTTATTACCACTATTAATTTAGCAAGACCATTCAAAATAAAAAGACTAATAAGTCCCTAAAGAAAACACAAACTTAAACAAGACGTTTGCAAATATCTCACTACCAAAAGCTGACATGAGTGATCTTTCTAGAGAAATCAATAAAAATTAATCAAGTCAATTAAAACGGAATTTTTCAACGACACCCTATTCGTGACGTTTGTCCAAAAACACTGGAATATTTACACATTTACACATTTACACATCTACTTCTTCCAAGCAAAATCCTCGTCATAGAGCCATAAAAGCTATTCTGCATTAGACCCTGGCTGCCGAGCCGATGTTTATCTCTGACTGTGTATCTCCCTAATTTGAGTCATTTATCTCCCAAAGATACGGTAAGCTGGTAGAAATGGGAAATAAAGTGTAATAATCATATCAACTAGGAATTTGTGATAAGAGTGCGTCAATTTCGTCATTAATAATTATATTGGGATTATTAATGACAAGTACTTTGTCGCAAAATTCGGTGGGACATTCGGCAGCGGAGCACACTTCAAATCAGTTCATTGAAGACCACAGTCTTGATCAGTCGGATATTTGTTAAGAATCTCAACAGAACAGTGATCAAAATGAGATATGAACTCATAGTGCTTTCAACTCTATTCTTTGGATCTGTGTTTGGACAGGGGCCAGCTTTGGTCCCGGAATACGATGTAGACTCTTTACAATTGCGAATTTACGAAGTGCATCGCCCATTGGTGTTATTTTGTAACATAACGGGAACAAATTATACCGGTTTATCACTGACCTGGACAAAGAATGGAGATCCCGTTTCCGAAGTTAGTGAATTACAAAATCGATACGAAGTACTAAACGCAGAAAATAAATTCATAATCTCAAGGACCATTGAGGAGGATGGGGGATTATATCAGTGCCTTTTACCAGCCTTAAATCTTTTGGGACAAATAAATGTGGTTTCAAATGTCGCCTCTCGACTTCCAAAAAACACCCAATTAATTGAAGGTGAATCTCTGTGGATAGTTTGCCGAGTGGTTGGATCAAATCCCACTATTACTTGGATTCTGCCCAACAATCAAACTCTAAACGCATCTACCGATCGTATTATCCTGGAACACGAGCACGGAATAAACAACAGTGCCCTGTACATTGCCGAAGTCCGTTTGGAAGATAGAGGAAATTACATTTGCCAAGTTTCAAACATCGCTACGGAATACGGATTCGAACCTGGACAAGCTTCTGGAATGGTCCGAATTCGATCCAAATTAGCCCCTCTCTACCCTGTCGGAGGAATTTTAATTGAATTTTTCATCCTCTTCGTCGTCCTCTACATTTATGAGAAATACTTCCACGACAAGGACGATGAATTGGAATTCGACGACGAAGACTTCAACCGTCCAGCATCAACCAAGAACAATAATGGAGGAACTTTCGGAGAAAATTACAAGAAAAACAAGGCATTTTAAATAATAATTATTTAGTGTTCTAAAATTGTAAATATAAACTCGAAATATACGAAAACTGTGTTCGACCAAATTGTTTTCTTTCGCGAATAATTGTCTAATAAAATCTCAGCCAAGTTTTATCAAGGAGAATTTTTACAGCCGTCAATAAATGTATTATAAAGTTTATTCTACTAACTCAATAAAAGTGTGGTGCAATTTACATACCTGTTAACTTGGGTAAGATAATTTTCTCCACCAAAACTGGCACGAATCGTACATCTGAATCGTTTCTCAGCTGATCTTCTTGCTCTCCATTTTCATAATCGTACAGCATACAACTTTTGTACCAATCCATCTTTTCAAAGTCTTTACAACTTTCGTCTAAAGGAGACCAGCCAATCATTTTCAGCCTTATCAAGGGGCCAACTATTTTCGGCAAACAAACACTCACGTAGGCGTCTTTATAAGCGTTCAAGTCCTTTCTCTTCCATTCCGAAAACTTTTTCAGGATTAGAGCAATATCACAAAAGTACTCTGTTGTGTCTTCAAATACGTAAGTGGATTCCTCTAAAATTTCTTCCATTTGTTGTTTGTATTGAACTGATTCTTGGTCTGGAATTTCATCGTCGCTTGACATTCCATCTAAATGGGTCTCATTCTGGTTAATTCGTTCCCTATCTCTTCTCCTTCGCGTTCTTCTGCCTTCCCTTTCCGCTGCTCTTCTTACCCTTTCCTCATCATCGGGCAGCTTCTTGGCGTTGAATTTCGCAGTTGATTCTGAAACTTCCTTTGCTTGATCTCGAATGTCCTGACGACGTCTTTCAATTAGATTAGTCTTAAATTTGCTCATTACCGCCATAGCTCTTTTCTCCAGGTCGATAATTTGAGGCAGTTTCTCATCCATACACTCCACTAAATCCGCCACATAACCCCTCAACTCCTGATAAAATCGATACCGACCCGCAGCGATTGGAGTTTGTTGTTCCGCCTCAATTGCATTCACTTTTAACAGCTTCAAGTCTGTAGTTATGTTGTCTATATCCTCTAAATGTTTGGTGTTCAAACCTCGAACACTTTGAATCCGATCTTTAAGCTTCGATAAAACTTCTCGAGGCATTTTTGGACCACTGCTTTTCTCACTCTTCTGTTTAGAAATGATTGTTTTCGGCTTTTCCATACAATTCCTGGCGTAGGCCTGTTCCAGAAGAGCCCCAGTCGACATGTTCGTCTCCAACTGGCTTTGAATTTGAGGTTGGATCATGAATTGTGACAGAACAGATTCCTGTTGAGCAGATACCAATTGAGCCCCAGTTACACCTTTTCGAATCTGTTGATTTTCCCACTCATTCAACTCGTAGTCAGAGTCATCCTCAGACTCTTGCTGAACCGAATAAAATTTCTCTCGCCTTTCTTCGCGCTCTTTCACTCCAGTTATGGCGTTCATGTCAATCCTCTCCTCTTCCTCCGAATTATCGTCGTCCTGATCATCTTGAGAGCGACGTGTTGATGGTGCTTTCTCATCCTTATCCTCAACAGGAATAAAATCACCTTTAAAAAATTAAAACATAATTTATTAAGTATATTTTTTGGATATTTCTTTAAAATTTATTAAATGAACGAGCATACTTTTGTTCTTTAATATTTTTATTTTATGGGTTTTGTACCCTTATTTTCATTTTTATATAATAGAGATATTAAATTTAATTGTTAAGTTAAAAATGGTTTTTATTGGGTTTAGTGTCAAAAATAAAGATGAATGGACTGATGAATAGGCTGAATTTAGGACAAAGATCTCCACAGGGCCCTGGAAGAACCACGGGATAAACCATATGAAGACGATAACCAAGACGAATGTAGGATTTTTACCGACAAAACTGTCAATTCATACAATAAGAGTAGGAGGACTGGCTCGCCTGGTCATGTGAATGAGGCTTTGCTATTGAGCGTGCTCTGAATTTAAATATTTTAATATGTTTTTAATTAAAGATCCTTATTAGTTATAATTGAGAATATTATTTAATGATAAAATTCGGAATTATAATTCATAATTGCAAATAATTTCGGGTTTTTGTATAAAAGGGAATTTCCTGACCTGACCATATTGTTATTTAGAAATTTTTAAATTACTATATAATCAAACCACTAAATAATTCAGCAATGGATTAAAATCCAAAATCGATTATAAATGTTTAATTCATTTAATATATCTAAAATAACAATAAGCTCATAGATAATTTACATACCTTGTTCTCTAGCCTTTTGTCGCCTCTTCCTTGCTGCATGGATCATTGCTGCGTCTGGGATCTTCCCACTTTCTAGAACAAATTTGAAGTCGGGTTGTGCAAATTTGTGACCTGCCGACACTTCCTCTTCTTCCTCCTCCTCTTCTGATGACATATCATCACGTCCCGCACAGAGCGCTGCCCTTCCATTCAGAATGTGATTCGGCTCTGATTTTTTATTAACCAGCTGTAGGAAAAACGTCGAAAAAACGATTAGATATTTGAAAAGTGAAATTGTCCCTGAAAGAAAGACATACAACTTCAATCAATAACATCTACACAAATCAATGGAATTGGATATTGTTAATCCCATTTATAATAAATCAAATGGACATCGGTGTGTTCTCTTCAATTTCACTAGGAATTTTTAGAGTAAAATAGCAAATTGAAAGATTCGCCAAACGGAATCCAAGTTCAGCTTGCTAAGTCTTGTGGTCGGCCTCCTCTGCCGTTTGCAGAGGAGTCTGTAATTTGTATTTTGCGCAGGGAAATCGATAATAATAACCTTACCACCACAAAGTCGTCTTCGCGAATTTCAGTATGATTTTTATGTTTGGAAACGTGGTCCGTTTTCAAACTATTTTCGGACTCCGATTTGCTTTTACTTAGCACAGAAGACAGGACACTAGCATTAGACTCTGTCTTGCGATTATGCTCCTCGTCTTTCGAAGAATCCTTGTTCTTTTTCTTGTTCCGGCGCTCCTTGTCCAACATTCGCATCACTTTCTTGCTGTGGGTAGACTTTTTCACTTGGAACACCTCCTCATCCTCATCTGGAAAGAGCAACCAATGAATATACGTTTAAAGTAATAAGCAGATCACCGTACCTTCATCCCCAAAGCTTAATAAGGACTTTTTTGCCTTTTCATTAACCGAGATCTTTTCCTTCTTTTCACTAACCACGTTCTTCGATTCTTCTACATTTTCCGTTGGCCTGTCATCATCCTCATTCCCTTCATCCCCATAAGAGCTGAAAACCCGTCTCTGGATAGATTTCTTCGGTTTTCGGAACATTTTTCTGGCCCAAAATAAAAATGCACCAATTTGATGGATTATTATTTCATCTGTCAAACAACATTCGGCTGTCAAAACAAACGGAGGGTTGAAAACGTTTCTCGAAAAAATCCAAAGAATCAATTAAAAACTGCTTTAAAATGGTTGAAAATACAGTCAGTGAAGGAAATAACTCTGCTGAGTTGACGGAACAGGAGTCCGAGTTGTACGATAGACAGATTCGTCTGTGGGGAATGGACTCTCAAAAGAGGTATGATTTTTATAAATTCCTTTTAATTCATTTTAATTACTGAAAAACGTGTCTCTGCTTATAGACTCCGTGCTGCAAGAGTCCTCATTTGCGGAATGAATGGTTTTGGGGCAGAAATAGCCAAGAATGTGGTTCTGGCGGGGATAAAAACAATAACATTCCTTGACGATAAAAATGTGTCCGAATTCGACTCTTATTGCCAATTTCTTATTCCTTTGTCCTCCATTGGAAAGAACAGAGCCCTCGAATGCCTGCCCAGAGCACAACGCCTCAATCAAATGGTGGAAATGAAGGCCGATACAGATAAATTGGCAGATAAACCGGATTCCTTTTTCCAAGAATTTGACGTCGTTGTTGTGATTGAGGCGCCAATAAGCGAACAGATCCGTATTAATGAGATTTGCCGAAACGCAGGAATAAAATACTTTGCGGGAGACGTCTGGGGCATGTCCGGATACTATTTTGCTGATCTTCAACAACACGATTTTGCCGAAGACGTTTTCAAACACAAAATTATCTCAAAACCGCGCGAAAAATTGAAAACGGAGCTGGTGTCGTCGGTTGTAAAGAAGACCCTTAATTTCCCACCGCTCAAGGACTGTTTGGACTTTGACGTTACTTCACCGGAATATTTGAAGAAAGTAAAGCGAACTGGACCGGGTTTTATTGCGGTCAAAATCCTGCAAAAGTTCAGAGAAAACGAAAAGCGAGACCCAAACCCCAACGAGCGTGATTCAGAGATTGAAATCTTGAAAAAAATGCGTGACGACATAGTGTCATCAGAAATTGTTCCAGACACAGTTTTTGAGAACATCTTTTGCCAGATCTCTCCTGCTGCGGCTGTCGTGGGCGGAGCTCTGTCCCAAGAGGTAATCAAAACTATTTCCCAGAAGGAAGCCCCTCACCAAAATTACTTCATCTTTGACTCTGACCGATGTGTAGGATTTATCGAAACTATCGGAGTTTAATTGTCCTGTCGATGTTCAAATTTTATACTATTTTAATATCTTCTTCTATTACCAATAAAAGTTCATCTCCTATTCTCTTTTTATATACTCATTTTTTTAATATTACATTATATACGAATATTTAATATATAAATGGTTTCAATACTTTATTTTTTCATATACAATGCAATTTAAAAATAGGTTAATAAGCAAAATTATACATATAAATCAATTATAAAACTGGAAATAAAGTTATAAATATGAAACGGCCATGTTTTTTTTTTATTTAAATGCAATTTTTATTTACTCTTAACATCCATATGTATTGTATTACTTACAAATTAATAAATTTGTCCCAAAACTTGTAAAATCGATGGGTTTACAGTGTAAATATTAGCAAATAATTGATATTTTTGTAATATTAATTTTCCCGATAACCAAAAATGCTTTTTTAAAGCTGTAAATTAAAAAAAGGAATTGTAGATGTCATGAGAGCAATTCAAAGTATTAAGAGATCATGTTGGTTCTAATCACATACTTAAACAAGAGCTACTCAACCTTTTCAATAATAAGAACCATATAGGAATGCGTGCGAAAGTTTAAGCTTAATGAGGAGAGTATGATTATTTTCTAGGTCCTCTTCCAACAGCTTCGGAAATGTTATTAAAATTGTCGTTTTTTAGCAGTTCCGATAACTCTGACTTGATTTTCTGAACCACAATCGGACCCTCGTGGATCATTGCCGTGTAAATTTGAACAACCGATGCCCCAGCCAGGATTTTTTCATAGGCATCTTTACCCGTTGAAATTCCTCCAACTCCAATGATAGGCACCTGGCCTTTTGTCAGTTTGTACATTTGAGATATAACTTTTGTGGACAAGTCTTTAAGAGGAGCTCCACTGAGACCCCCTACTTCTGAGGCCTTTTCCGATTTCAATCCCATATCTCGACTTATTGTAGTATTCGAAATGATCAAAGCGTCGATTTTGGTTTGTTTCTTCTGAATAACATTGGCGATATCCTTCAATTCAGACTCATTCAGATCGGGAGAGATTTTCAAAAGAAGAGGTATTGGTTTTGGCAGTTTATTGCGCTCTTCAACGGCAGCTTTTAGTAAATCTTCCAATTCTCTTTTACTCTGCATGCTACGAAGTCCAGGCGTGTTTGGGCTGCTTATATTAATGACCAGATAATCACAAACAGTTCCCACGCTTTGAATTCCTCTTTTGTAATCTTCAATAGCGACTTCTGTCGATTTATTCTTCCCCAAATTGACTCCCAAGACCCCTGAGAATTTCTTATCTCCCTTAAGAGAATGCAGCCTCTGATAAACAGCTTCTAAACCATCACTATTGAATCCATAGCGATTTATTAAACCTTTGTCTTCGAGCAAACGAAAAACTCGTGGCTTTTCGTTGCCTGGTTGTGGTTCAGGGGTAACAGAACCCACTTCCACAAACCCAAAACCAGCTTGTTCTAACCCTTCCACAGCTTCACAATGCTTGTCAAATCCTGCAGCAATTCCAACTGGATTTTTTAATGTGAATTCAAGGAATTTTGTGTTCTAAAATATTTTATACAATAATTAACGAATTTTATCTTAAAGGTTATAGTTTTACCAAGTTCTCGGGATCAGTATAATCCCCTTGACCAAACAACTTCCATTTAAAGCCAAGAACAGCCAGTTTATGAGACTCCTCTTCGGGTAAATGCTTCATTGCGGGCATTATGAAATTCTTGTAATAATTCCTGTTCCCCGTTTTCATACAATAAACCGAGTAGGCTCCAAACAGGGTGGCACCCGCAAGGGTTGTTTTAATGATTCCACTCTGAAATAAATTGCCTTTATTTAGTTAGAAAAGGTAAAAATTATAAATTTCTCTCACCATTTTTCACTGTTTGCAAAAATGTCACGAAAAATTGACGTATGCGCAAAAAGGATATGCTGGAATTTTGTAAACAAATTGAGATTTCAAAAAATTCAAATACATTCTTTATAAATTGTAATAACTAATTTATCTCAAATTTAAAGCAAAATAACCACAGATTTATATCTTCTAATTTTTTTTATTCCATTTAAATATATACAACTTTTTACTTGACAGACTCGATTTGTTTCAGGACATCCTGTGCTTTTAGATTTGTTAAGGATACCGAGGATTCTTTTCCCATTTCTATAAATAAATTTAAAAAAATGTAAATAAAAGAATTAATTAAATATGTAAATACTTTTTACCAAATCTTGTCCACAGCCTCGGCTGAACACCACTACATTCCCTGACCAGAATTGGGAGTTTTGGGTTCTCTTGCTTCAGTTTAACATAGTGACTTTGGATAAATTCCCTAAAAATAAAAAACAAAAATAGATTACATAAACAAAATCTTGTGTTAAAATCTGACTAACCTGACTCCTTGGGATTCTTTGCCGGTCTGGCACAAGTGGATACGGATCTCCTTCAGGGAAGCTGGCAATCTGGCAGCTCGAACCAGAGATAGCTTCATTTTTAAGTTATTTTTTCGATTAAAAATCAATTCTATTTACAAATTTCAGAGTAACGTACTCGATTGATTAATTACACAGTTTGAGAATTTGAGATTCACAAAAAAAATGGTTAATCATTTTGACTTTTATGCATTTTTTGACTATTAGCTTGACAAATCACATTACTTTGTTTTAGCACTTTGCGATTTTTGAAATTATGGTCTTTTTTGGAGTAATGGGAAATTCAACCTTTTTCACTTTGAATTGACATATAAGTTGTGTTTTATGTACGAACGATTAAAATTTGGATCTCAAAAACAGTTGCATGCAATTTATCACATATTAATCCTAGTTGAAGTGCCATTTAATTAAACTGGAATACGAGGTTTTATTTAAACCGATATCTGCTTATACTTTGTTTTGATTGTTTTGTGACAATTCGACGCGTTGTTTGCGATTTTTGAGAATTTTCAAATAAAGGTTTTTTACAACTTGCAATGAAGCGAAAGAAGGATAACGAAGAAAACCGACGATTCCTGCACTTGATCAAGTCCTACCCGTGCATATACAACTTCCAGTTGGCTGAATATTCGGACAGGGAGTTTGTGGAGTCCGCTTGGAAGAATATAAGCAAGGAACTCGGTGAACCAGGTACGAATCTTACTTTTATTCCTATTGTATATCGTTAAAATCGTGTAAAATTGCAAGAGTAGTAACGATCTTCGATGTTAGGAAATAATTTTTGTCTATGAAATAAGATTTTATTTTTATTTAAACACAATCCTCCTCTATGGTCTTGTGGTAGCACACTGGACTGCCTTCTCGGATGGCATAAGCGGATACTTTTTCAAGATGCCATTATTTGACTAATAATACATTGAAAATAAATAGTCAACTAAAGATCAAACCCCGTTGGTTGAGGTTAAGACTCTCCTTGTTCCTTAGAATAATTGAAAAGAAAAATTTATCATATTTATCTATACATAAAAATGGATAGTATATTGACTTCTATGAATTTATTGTAATTTTGGAATTAAACAGTTTTAGATCAAGTTTATTCGTAAAATAAAAATTAAAAGAATAATATTTTTCATGGTTAAATATAATTCGTAAACATTAAAAATAAAATGATTAAGATAATTTTTCATCGTTAAAAGTCCGCCATGTTGACCAAATGGCAAATTTTTGGAATTAAATTTATATTTTTATATGGCACAAATACTATTACACAAATCAACAATTTTAAATTGAAATATTAGGGGTACACCGCCTAGACGGGTGCCCGAGTCATTACTCAAGCCCCACACAAACATAATATAGGGGACCCGGGCAATGGCCCGGTTTAAGCTTAGTAAGGGTAAGATGCCTAGACAGGTGCCCGAGTCAATTTCATAAAAATTATCCGGGCACTATATAATATATGTGGTAATGACTCGGGCACCCGTCTAGGCGATGTAGCCCTATTGTTAAAAATCAAATTTAAAGAAGATTCACTCAAAAATTTTATATCGGCTATTATTTTATTGAAGACACATCTTGTTTCAACTGTATTTTAAGGATACAATTTGGATTTGACAATCAAGTGATCTTTTAAGACGACATTTTGTTGAAAACAAATGTATACAAAATGTCAATTCTTGAATAAAGAAGGTTGGTTACAAAGATTGGATTTAAATTCAACTATGAAATTTGTATGTAACTAATAACCTCTAATGTGCCCAGACCTATACTGCCCTAGTGCGTAAATGGCGGGTCTAATACACACTTTCAGTATTAGTTATGATCAGAAATGGTAAAACGTTTTCGTGCATCTGGAAAATTATCTTATTTATATGTCAATAAAGGCATAATTACAAGGGCGGGCTCTTCGCCAACCAACTAATATTTTAATTAAATATATTCAAGCGTAGACCGAACAAATCCAACAACACAATTTTGAATTATTTTTACCTGATAATTGTTGTTTTATTATGCGCAGAAAACATGTTGGCTCATAATTTATAGCCCAAAAATTAATAGAACCATTCTTGAAATTAGGAAACAAAGGATTTCCAATATTCAACAAATCATGCCAATCGATGCAACTCCTTAATTTGGCGAATTGAATATGATGGTACTCACAACTCATGCAGACTGAATTCATTTACCAACAAATACTTATGTTAACAATATTGAATATATTTTATTTTAGGAATGAGTTTAAGTGCGCCTATTATTAAAGATCCCAACAAATCACCCATTTGATGGCAAATTCATTGACATTTCCAATGCACATGTATATCGTAAATATGATCGATCGTTTGATGATTTGGACTTTATATAATATAACAATATTCAATTAACAAAATCGTTGAAAGTCGAGGAGGACCAATAAATTGTTACCTTCTCTCAGGCGATCCGCAAGTTGAGAAAAGAACTGATGGCTTGTTTCAATCTCAAATAACAAAATAATTTTCCATTACTTAATTTTAATCAAATGATTAGCAGTTTAAATCATATTTAGGTATGATTTAATAATGAAACGCTACAAAATGAATATAGTATAAATGTCGTATGCTTATTATATAATTATCCTTTCGTTAGATTTTGACAGATGGAAATGACACAAACCAATTTTCCAAAAAAAATTATTTATTTAGTTACTCCACTTTTTATTGAGTTTTATATGTCAATTTCCCCAGATTACAGAAACTGTCAAAGTGGTTACAAACAATTAAATTTGCGCAATCAAAACGTTTTTGGTAAAAAAGTGAAAAATGGTTATTTATAATTATTAATTACGAAATAAATAATTATTATACATGTCATTGGTGACAATTATACACGATTTTTACGAATTTCTCTCGAAGAAAAAAAATTCATAATAATAATACAATCGCACAAATGTGCGTCTCAGGGTTACTGAGAACGAAGTTTGCTTATTGCATTTCTGAGCTTCTTATTGGACCCCTCATTTTTCTCATCTTCAAAAGTCTGAAAGTACTTCCTGATACCGTCTAAAATTTCAAACCGTCATTGCACCTTTAATAATTGCTCTATTTTAAGTTTGTAAAGTGCAAAAAATGGCCAGTAAAACAAAGTATCCATAGACATGCACTTTATCTAATCATAACAGTTAATTGGGAAATTGGATTTTAAAAATGGGGGCGGATCGTCCTCAAGCAATAAAGTTTGGTGTGACAAGCTCATTAGTATATAATTGTCCATTCGTACTTTACTTTTTTTTCTTTCTTGTTAGAGTTTCTGCAGACATTGTCGATCGGTTTTTTGGTTGTAGGCATTTTATGCAGTTATTTTACATATATCATAAAAAGATATAAAGCAAGTAGATTATAAGAATTAATTTCAAAACCAAAATTATCCCAATCGGCCAAGCCGTTCTTGAATTTTTGTTTAACCATTAAAATCAATTCCTTTTTACATATAAAGACTAATTTTGATTAAATCCGTTTTTTAGTCGACACGTTGAAAGAGAAATGGAGAAACATCCGGACAGTATTTCTCCGCAGACTCCGGGCAGAACAACGAGGCCTGCAAATAAAACATAAATACTATTTGATGGAGGATATGCAATTTCTGATGCCTTACATTAAGGTGTCCGTTCCTCTCTCGGAGTCTTTGAATGAGAGCCAATTAGTGTATGTGACGAAACACGAGATCGAAAAGGCAGACTATGCAGAGGAAGAGATAATCGAGGACAACACCATGAATTGTTACGTCGAAAACGAAGGAACGTCAGCTAAGATCTTCAAAGAAAGTCGAACGAGCGGCACTGAAGAAATGGATTATGTGGTCGTCCCTGGCCCAAGCAAACCATCTAAACCACAACCACCGCCTGTAAATCTAGATGACGACAATCCCAGAAAACTCTTCCTCATGAGCCTGGTGCCAGAAGTCAAGCAAATGAACGACAGGCAAATGAACAAATTTAGAATGAACGTTTTGCGAATCATTGACGATATTTTGTATGCAGACGACGATTAGTTTTTAAGATTAGTTTTATTTGACAAAATTTATGTTTTAATGAAATTTTAATGTATCTGCTATCTGTTACATTAATTTTATGAATGTATTGGATTGATCACATTGTGCTTGCTAATTATATTTTAATTTAATAAACAATATTTACCCTGATGCAAGTGTTTAAAAACAGGCATTTAATTGAATTCTAACTACTAATTATCATAATTTTGATTTTTAATTACTTTGTAGTTAAAAAAGGATTGCCATCCTCTTTGAGAGTAATGGCAGAAACCGGCGATGACCTCTGGAGAAGTTGGGACAGCAGAGGATTATAAGTGGGTAGTTTTATCTGGGTTTTGAAGGTTACAAACTCTACGGAAAATACCTCTGTATTCTGCCTTTCCAATAGGATGTCTGTAAATTATTTTATTTTAAAAAAATGAAAAGGAATTCAATAATAGTATCAACAATTTCTATCATGTAACTGTCTTAAAAAGCAACAGTATAACTAACTTAAAATGAAAGTGTATTTTTAAAAAATTGCAACGTTTAGAGGGATTAAAATGTTGGCGCGCTTATATTTCAGAATAAGCTCAGGTTAATCTAACCCAAATGTTCTACACAATGAACTTCTCAATTCAAAAATAAAAAGATTTTTCTTAATAGGAAATTATTGGGGAAGTGAATGAAATACAGGGTGAAAACATAATTGAAAATAACTCTGTGGATATCTATTATCTATAAGCATGTCCCTTTGTAGGGTTATCAATAATGTTTTGTAAAATAATCTTTTAAAACTCCAATAATGATTTACTTTAAAAAAAAGTCCAATAAAACAAGTTTTTAAAAATCGATCGATATATTTAAAATTATAATATTAAAATGTAACAATTGGCCTTAGGATCGATGAAGTCTATACAATAATAAAATTACATAATGAATTTTGGAATACATTTAGTAAAGTAGAGTTAATTATAAAATTAAATCCGCTGACTGCATCTTGTCCTCCTCTCTCTATTCGGGGGGATCACAAATTTTGTCGGATTCCGGCGATGAAATACGTGTGTTTTGATGAAAATTATACAAATATAGATAGAATAGAATACAAATGCACATTAGAACCGCTTCAGGAACTCCTCGGAGCAGATTCGGGCCCGGGCGTTCACGGCCAACTTCATTTCGCTTATCTCCTTATCAATTTCCTCCATGAAATGGATGACAAAATCGACCAATTTGTGCTTGTACATTTGTTCCGTGTGGAAGTTTGTGATCAGGAAACTGATGTCGTAGCCCTCGATCGGTTTCCGGCGCAGGATTATGAAGCTCTCCGCTCGCATCATGAAGAACCTGGTGAATTTGTGGCAGAGAATTTTCTCAATTTCATCGGCCTGCTTGACGGCGATGCTGACCCGAACCGAATTCATGCTGGTCTCGATCAGAACTCGCTCCTTCTCATTCCGGGAGATCACAACTGGAGTTAGGAGGAGCTCTTTGCTGCTCCTCGTCTCCACTTCTGGTTTGTTGTGCCTTTCGACGACCTGCGACGAGAAATTACTCAAGCACATCGCCGCTGTGAGGGTGTGCCGCACGGCAGTGAGGTAGGGCTTCAGTGTGGCTGCCATTTTATCCTAAAAGAACAGTTGTTGTCGCGATAAAAGGGTTTTAAACACCACACCTAAAGATTTTTTATTGATTCATCGACAGAGATATGTCAAATTTTGACGTTTTCACAAATTAACGACTTTCTTAAAATCAAAAGCTTTTAACGTCAATTTTTTCAGCAGGTGTTCCTTAAAAGCCGTTACAGAAAACAAATAAACGAAAATCGCGAAAAATCACTAAATAAAAGGTAAAAAAATTATATCTCATTTAAAATATCCTTATTAATATGTCTTTATATATTCAACAGTGCGAAATGACCGAAAATATACCTGTGAAGCGGCGAAATGAAGAAGTTTACAGTTTGGCATACATTTACCAAAACAACAATAATTTACCCCAAAACGGATACGTGGAGGATAAATCCATAGCGGAAATGCTTACCCACCATCGGAATATCTCTGAAAACCCTTATGAAGTGGTCCGAAAGCCGCCAAAGAAGCGAAAAAAGATCGACGAGAATTGTTTTGAGAACAAAGGCTTGAATTTAAACACACCGGAAACGCAGTTCAATCCCTTCGAAGTGCAACGACTGCCCAAAAGTTTGGTCGAAGGATTTGAGAAGGAGAATCATTCTTTCGTGAATTTGGCTCTAAACCTCAAAGCACCTGATGCAAAAACGCAAAATCCATTCGAAATAATTCGAACTGAAAATGACCTAAATGAGGATGATGATGAAATTGAATCTAAAGAAATGCAAGGGTATGAAAATCCTGGTTTGGATTTAAAAGTTCCACCCCCTCCAATTGCTATTGCAGTACCTTTTACACCCACTATTAACCACCGCATTGACTTTGGACAGATGAAAACTCCAGAAACTCCTTCAAGTTTGCTCCAGAAAAAGTTGGTCTTTTCACCAAAGGAACAAAATTGCGCCACTCCAAAGCGACTTTTCCGAAAATCGTTATCCACAATCAGCGAAGAAGCTGTGGATATCGACGAAGAGTTAGACTGTTATCAGCTCCAATTGGAGAACAGTATTAATGAGGCTAAATTGAATAATCGAAAGTATTTTACAGACATTCGAAAGGATGTCTTGAAAAGTAAGTTAACTAAATCAATTGCAACAGTTGAATCCAAAGAGAATGAAAAAGAAAACAATAAACCTGAAGAAACAGAAGACGCAGAAATTGATGAAAACGATTCATTTGATGACGATTTTAAAATAAACGACGGGAATTATCAGCCTTTTAAAAGGGCTTATCGTCGTCCCGTTGCAAGCCAACCACCTTCTGCCATGGCTCCTCCCCTAATCCCAACCAAACCAGAATCATCTGGAGGGATTAAAAACATAATCCGAAGGAGTATTCGAAAGATTACAAAACCTAAAACAAAGAAGGGATCAATGGAGAGTTTACCAGAAGAAGAAAAGCATGAAAAAGGAAACACGATAATGGCATCGATCCGCAACAGTTTGAGGAAAAGGAAAAGAGAATACCCTCAGGCAGATAACTTGGAAATATCTATAATTTCAGATACTGAGAGGAAGATTTTCAAAGAGCCTACCTTAAAGGGACCTTCTGTTGTGGCTGCCAAAGAAACAGCCTTTATAACTGCCACAAGAAACAGCATTCGCAGGTCGACAAGAGGCGTTATGAAAAATGTTTTCCACAAACCGCAGGAAAATTATGCACTTGACTGATTAAAAAAAACATTTTTACTTTTTTTTATTATATTTAGTTTTTAATGTTTAGGTTTTTATTTTATCATAGTTTATTATACCAAAATTGTACCAAAACGTTGTATTTTTAGTTGTGTTCAATATTTTACCAATAAACATTTTTAACAAAACTAGATTTTTGCTCTCTTTAGATAATAGTAGTTTATAGAAGAGTAGGTAATGAAGTACTTTGTTAGTTGAGTCAAAAATTTATAAAGGAATGAGACTGGCAAAAGTCCATTACCTACACGTTAATATGCTCAATTAGCGTGTGGCAAAGTAACACTGTCGAACTAGTGCGGTACAGTTCTAAATTTGTCAGTGTCGTACAAAACTCTTCTGTTATTTATGATTCACGCTTTACTAAATAACAACTTTTTCACTCTACTGACAATGTAATTCTTTTCCTACCATTGCAGAAATTATTATTAAATATCCCAATATATAATAGTATATTTCGATACAAGTGCAGTAATAACCTATTTCACATGTGTATTGAACGCTATTTTGTGTAATTCTGAAAAAAATACCAGTTCATCGATAATTATTAATAAAGCCGTTTACAGTGGTTTTTGTAAATTGCACAACAACAACTCACAACGAAATTTGTATATTAAAATAATAAATTTGGTTTTGACAACAATATGTAATTTCATTAAATTGGTGACTAAATTGCGTTAAAATTTTGAAATATTACCGCACTCTTGCTGTAAAGTAAACCGTTACAGAACCAATTTGAGTTAAAAACAAGCTACTTTTCGATACGGAATTGCACAAATAAAATTAAAACGGTTTAAAAAAGATCTACAAATCGAATACTATTGAAATTAAATAAAAATATATAGTAATTTCTTTAAATAATCTGAGGACCGCACACTAGGGCAGTATAGATCTGGCCACTTTTATTTAAATAAAGGATGGTACCTAAAAATTTCTTGAAGATTTTTTTTAAAAACAACAAAGAAATAATGTAAGACCCATTTAAGTTATAACTATATCTCTTTTATTTGTTAGGTTACAATTGTCTGCATCGATATGCTGCTTTATTATATTAAATGTGTGTATATTTTTTCATTTTTTATTTGATTGTATATTTTTTTTGTATATTATTATTATATGTATGCATGTGGAGTAAAATTTTCGTCAGTACATTGCAATAATTATCCCTTAACATAAAAAACTATGACATTTTATTTATCTTTTCACTAAAACCTAGTCCAAACACAATTAACATGTACTTGTTTTCATGGGAGGATACCTTTTGTCCAAAATTCTTCTTTTTTTCATCTATATATAATAATCCAGTTTTTTTGTTTGTTGTGTATTATTTATAGAGACTTAAATTTATGAACAATTTCTTGTATTTTCGCATCAGCTCTTTATACTTTTAATAGTCATTAATATGATAAAATAAGATGCCAAACTTAAACAATCGTCATCCGTTTGTGAATTGCATTGAATCGCGTTTGTTTGTGTGTATTTGGTCTTACTTCTTGTTACTTTTTCAGCTAATAATAGTTTTGTAGTGATTTCAATATCATTTAATATTTGTAGTTTTTCTTCCTCTTATTCAACCCCTTTTTTGAACCCCCAACTTAAAACTTAATCAACAAAATGTTCTTTTGAAAATACCCCCTCCTATTAATCCCAAGCCGTATTTTTGTCTGTCTCTTCTTTTTCAATCACAGCCCCGATCCATATCTAGTTTAGAAATATTCAAATAATCCCAATCAATTCTTTTTTTTCTCGCTATATACAATTATATTCTGTTCAAAGTCGTATTCAGTAAAGTTTTAAGTTGGTACGGTCATTTGAATCATCATCGCATTTTACACATTCACTACCTATAGTCAAAGTCAACGGTTTCTTTCCAGTCTCAAAAGATCTATCCAGGATTTAGTCTCTCATCCTACTTACTTATTTCCTTATGTGCCACCATATTATTTTAATTTGTGGTTAATAGTCATCATAATTTCTTCTTTTTTTATTATAATCATTATTCTCATTTTAACACTAGAGTAATAACAAACATAAATAAACTGTTTTCGGTATAAAAATCGAGTTGCTTATCTAGATAATATATAGTAGTAATTAATAGTCATAAACAAATCTAGCAACAACGATATATAGTGATACAACTAGTCATTATTTTCTTTAAAAAACTAATAAAATAAAATAAAAAAAAACCAAAACACACAGGTGGCAAAGATCAATTATTAGTTGAACCATCAATTTGAGGCGGTGGCTGTCTTTCCACAGCTATGAGGTGATTGGCCTCCGTTCGACGATGGAGAAACACTGGACTTGCAAGCCATGTCCACACCACTGTACGCTGGAGGCCTTGGAGGCGTCATTTGTGGTTGCTGTTGTTGTGGAATCGGGATTTCCTCTAACCTATTGTCAAAAACTGTTTCAAGAGCAGAAGTAGTCACTTCCAAAACTGGGCCAGTATCAGGAACCAGCTGCAATACAGTCGGCTCTTGAACAATAGCCTCGGATGTCGATGGTAATTCTAATACATTCGCCTCCACCAACGGTTTATGGTGACAATAATTGGGATTCTCCATGGAAAAACAGGCGCTCTTTGTAATTACTTCTGCATTGGCTAATGCCATCTGATGTGCTTGCTGTTGTTGAAGATGCTGTTGCTAATAAGAGATTTTTAAGAGAAAAAAATCACCATTAGTATCGCATCAACCAACAGTCATCTTGTTTTTTTTTCTTAATACTTTTAAATTAGAATTCTTAAACCAATTCCCACATCCATTCACACTTCAATTTAGTCTTTTTTTTTGAGTACTTTCTAAAAAGTCAATTCTCTTTTCATCACTCTTTAGATAATTACTTGTATTTTGGTGGTCACAGCATGATAACATTTTCCGCATAAGCGAACAGGATTGTAAAGACGTTCGTCGGGTAGCGGCGCAAAAAACTCCGAACATTCAGAACAAAATATTTTCCCACATGAACTGCAACAAAACAAAATGATAGACGAAACTCATAAGCACGACGATCCACAAAAATTAGGTCCATTTTTTTATTTACAGGGATGATTTCAGTAAGAAAGCCTTTCAATAAAAACTAATATATAAACTAATTACTATTCTATTTAAATAAAGTACTGACGATTCTCGATAATCCGAACTTCTCTAAAATTCAGAGTTACCACAATTACCATTGATTTACTATTTGATATTTCGAACAACTCGATAATTCGAGACATTTTAAGAGCCTTTTGAGTTTCGAATTATCGATAGTCAACCGTATATGTATTTATTCTATACTAGATATCCTAACTTTATTAACAATACTTTTTGTACATTGTCTAAATCTTCTTAATTGTTCAGCTTATAGATTTTTAAAAACTTTTCAAAATGATTAAAGTTTTAATTTTATTATAAAATGATAGATTGGTACTGTGCGGACAATTTGAGGACGGATATCGGGAGAATAAATAATATGAATTGGCAAAAACGCCATATTTATTATTTAATAAGTTTCTTTTGTAAATTTTTGTCTACAAACAGCAAATGTGAGATAAATTGTCAATTTTACAAATTAATATGACTAATTGTATTGTTTTTATAGCTGTAAATAAATATGCATTGCGTTATCAAAAGAGACTCGTGTTTCACTTTATTCAATCATGGATCTGAGAGAGCAAAGAATTTGCAACAATAAGAATTGCTTGTCGCTTGATATAAAGATACTGAATAGAAAAAGGGATGAATCCCATTAAAAATTTTATTTTCCTTTTTATCACAATCGATACAATATATTTTTATGGGTTTTTAAATAAATATATTGTAAACTAAGATAAGTTTAACAATTTAGTTGCTTTTAATGTTTGTAATATCAACAATTCCTATCAATTAACTTTCTTAGCAATACCGCAAAACAATAGTATCTAACCAATAGAAAGTGTTTCAAATCACTGGAACGTTTATAGAGGTGCCAAAATTTACTTCCAAAGCTAATTAGCTACATATGTATAACCTAATACCAACAATTTTACAAACTCATACTATAAATTATTAATAATTATATTATTATATAAATAAAAGGATTTTTCCTAATTTGAAAAATAGTGGAGGTATTGATAATTAAATTCAATTATATCTAATGAGGTGATCCCGCACATTGACCTGAGCATCTATTGTGCTCCTTAAAACATCTTTTAATGATAAATATACACAATATATGAATGAAACATTTTACAAAAATTAAAGAAATAGGAGTTTTTATGAATTCTCTTAAAAATATTATTTTTGAAAAATGATCTTTAGATATTCATTATTTTTTTGGTTAAATACTGTTAACAAGTTCATAAAATTAAGTGTAATAAAATCTTTTAATATTAGATGCTATCCTAAATTAATGATATTTATTTAAATTAACTTCTAAAACTGCTCCTATTTTCTAATCGAATTACTATTTTCATTGATTTAAACCTTCGCTTCTTACTGAATCACCCTGCATTGATAAACCAACACTCACCGGCAATGGTGTTTCCTACGGACCAGCCAAAAGTCAACAGAGCATTCGGTGCATTTGTTGACTGCGTGGTCGGGAACCCAAAGGACTTTGGACGGTCCATCGCCACCATTGCAACTGTTATTTGCCGATGACGCTCCACTACCCGCTCCCCTCTCCTCTACCGCTTCCCAGGAACTGACAGACACATTTTCACCACCATCCGTATTGTTATTCTGATAACAAATAGAAATACATTAAACATAAATTAACAAAACCCATATAAAAATACACATTTTATAGTATTACTCTTAATCAAAAACACAGATTAGCATTATCACAAAATCGAATAAAATTCCATGCTGTAAAGAAATTTCGTTGCTTGTATTAATCCAACTTGGACAAGCTGTCCAAACTTATTAAAACAAATAAAGATGACGCCATTGGAATGCACTTATCAGCTGCTCAGATTAAACAAACAGGAGACCATTTCTGAGAATTTCATTATATTTAAATTTATTTATAGAAATTAATCATAAATACTGTTTTTCAAGTAGAAACAATGAAAGTTTAAATCATTATCCGATCCAATTCACATTCAATGGCGTCACAAAACATTAATTTGTTTAATCTTTCAGAGTTAAGAAGCTTTTATTAATTTTTTTTTGGTATTTTCGGTCCTAATTATTCAATGCCCCAGCAGTCAGTCATTTAGATTAGTGGATTATTCGGTGAGCAGAGAGCTTTGAGACACAGGGACAAAGTAGCAAAAGAAAAGTCACTAACCACCATCGTCACGGCACGGCTCTGTTTCTTCAGAGACCCCAGTGACGATCGCTTTGACAAACTTGAGCTTGATGGTGTAGGATCATCTTCTTCTTCGTCGCCTTCTAAATCTACTTCATCATCATCATCATCTTCACTACTATCATCCGCACAGTGCATCATCATCAGTAGGTTAAAGTGCTCAGTTAAGAGGAGATCATCACCACCACCATCAATCATCATATTTACACCACACAACGCCTTCTCGCGCGATCACAAGATCAAGTGATTTTTTTTTGGTCAATATTTTTTATAACAACACACCACAAAAGACAAAATATAATCACAATTAATCTCTTATAATAATAATCAAATAATAATATATTGACAAATAGAAATGCCTCTCTAGGCAATCACTCTTTACCTGTTCGTCATTGTGTGTCGATGCCGGTTGCGAGTTATTACAGTAGTAACACATCTGCTTGTTCAGCAATTCCATTTTCGTTGCATTCAGTTCCCTTTGTAAGGCTTCTTCTCGTAACTAGAAAACGAACCACAATATTAGAAATAATAATTGGTGGTATAAATATAAAATGTCAATTGAAATATACTTTATGCTCGTAGATAATCTGCTGAAGCCTTAGATTTTGTTCGCTGAGTGCGTGCGCCAATCCGTCGGGGCAGGATATCGCCACGTTCCCCTTCTCGAACGGGATTCCGCCTCCGGGTGGCGTTAAAGGCAATGATCGGGCGCCTGGCGGCGTTGAAAATCTTGAACTATTGGTGGCACTTGAAGCACTGAAAGGAGAATTCACAAATTGAAATTAAGTTTGAATGCGACTATAAAATTATAATCGGTTTTTATGGTACAATAAATCGAATAATTATTATTTAAAGTCTAAGAAATTATAACTATTATAAACGCTTCAAAAAAATCTGTACACAATAAATATAACATAATTTTTAATAAAAAAATTGTTATCAATCACACAGTGACACTCTTTTTTGTAACTCGAAAGTGTCGGTCACAACTCATACTATCTGTATATAATAATAACACCAAACCACTCCTTAAATGTGACCAGATCTATACTGCCCTAGTGTATGGTGCTGAATGGCGAGTCTAATTACAAATTTATCGTATCACATCCTAATGTTCCTCAAGATCATTTAAAGGAATCATTAAACTGAAATACTGGTCGATAGTAATGGTTTAGTTAAGATCAGTAACTGATAAAGGAATAGAGGGCTAACTTCCACCTATTCCTTTTGCTAAATAATGNAGTCTAATTACAAATTTATCGTATCACATCCTAATGTTCCTCAAGATCATTTAAAGGAATCATTAAACTGAAATACTGGTCGATAGTAATGGTTTAGTTAAGATCAGTAACTGATAAAGGAATAGAGGGCTAACTTCCACCTATTCCTTTTGCTAAATAATGGACAATTGTTGGATAGTGATTATTAGTAAATATTTATTTATTTTATTTATTTATTTATT
>JXOV01020928.1:0-11797 GCA_001014945.1 Clogmia albipunctata
TTACACCTTCGAATAATGTAAATGTATTTTTGAATTACATATAATGAATCGAAAAAGAATTATGCCAGTTTTTTTCTTCGTATTTTTGCATATATTATATTGAAATATTTAATTAAGTTTTTTTTAATACCCATAGTCATATTAAATTTGTATATCTGTACATTTTGTTAGGTAAAATAAAATTTAATAATGCTTTAAATTATGGAGTTGTCTAATAAAATAAATAAAACAAATAAAGTCAATGACCCAGACAAAAGCATTCAAACAGATTAGATATGAAATTTGAAGTGGACCATAGACAAGCAAAAAAGTGTCTGTTTCGCGATTAGAGTTGCTAATATTTTGTGGTATTTGCACTGATAAGAAGGTGAAATACGTTATCTTTAAAAAGCATGTTTTTATTTTGGCAAACAAGAATGATTTAATATTTAATTAGGTGGTCTTTATTATTTATTTTAATTTAAAACAAAATCTAGGTCGATAAGATAAGGCATTATTAAATACAGTGGATGCCGCTTATTAGGACCACTCTGGAACCAGCATTATTTGGCCCTATTAACCCATTGGTCCTTTTAAGCTATTAGACAATAAAAGCTAGTATTTGATCTGTAGGTAAAGATTTTTAAATATTCTATGTGCTTGGAAAAGTGTGTTCATTAAATAATAATTGTTCAATATGTGTTTATCTTGAAAAATTTAAAAGTAATTCAATGACGTGCACATAAGAAAACGGAATGAATTTAGCAATCTAGGTTATTTAACTATTAAATATGATTCTGTATGCAGTGATGAACTGAAATTTACAGAGAGACGTGTAAACTATTACGGTGTCATCAAATCGACGAACACAAACTTGTGAGGAGATTTTTTGCGGTATTTCCGGTTTTTTTCACTATTTGAGTCTATTAAATAAGCGTAATGCACATGGTCAAGATTGGTGTGAATAAAAGTATACAAAAGACTGATTGTCGTCACTTGCACTTGTTCTTGCAACTCTTTGTAATAGTGATCTTGGCCCAAGAATGGCCTTATAAAGCGATGAATTTTTAATATATTTATATACGACCGATCCATTCCTGGCCATTTTGGCCGTGGTCCTAATAAGAGCTTCCACTGTATTAGTGTTTTTTAAACTCACAGTCGTAGCGAGTGTTTCAAAAAATGGTCAATGTGTTTTATGTTTCGTCCGTTTTTGTACAATATTTTATGCATTTATAAATAAATTTACACTAAATTCTAGAAAATTATCGTATTTCATATATTCAAATTTAATATTTTACCTATTACTTGCACATCTATAAAATTATTCGTCTCATGTGTTGAAAAAAATTTGTTTGTCATTCTCATAATCTGATTTTTTCGCTCGAATTGAATTTATATCATCCATTTAAATAGTCAAAACATCGACTAATTCAGTTAAAACGTTCACAACGGAAAAGACGTCCATATAAATTGTAGGGACTTCTTTCACGGAGGTCTAACTTTTATAAAAAAAAGTGCTTTAAGAAAATTCTTTAAATATTGATAAATGAGCTTTTAAGGAATTCTTTAAAGCATTTGTGGTGTTTTTTAAATTAAATTTTACGAAACATTTATAAAATGCATAAATATTTATGTAAATTGAATATTTATATAACGTATAATTCGCTGTAATACATATTATTTTATAATTTTCTCTTTTAAAAATATAATATATTTATTATCACCTAATAAATAATTGTTTTGTTGAACCAATAATCAGCAGAAAGACATCTCGGTATGAATAAATAAAAATAAACAATGATTTATGTTCTGTAGTAAATACGGTTTAAATAATAATTTTTTCGTTGTTTTATTATGTTGTTGCATGAACATGAAAAATGCTTTGGATTGATATAAAAACCTTTTTGCATTTATTCCACATACTCTTTTTTACCATAAACAAGTAAATAAAACGTTTTTACTGTACATCTTAATAAATTCTCAGTCAAACATTCATTATTCAACAATATTTTTATTGTTCATTTTATATTCTATTTGTTTTATGGGTAAAGTGAATTTTTATTATGTCCGATATGTAAGCCCCAGGGTTGATAATAAACTACATTTTATCCTTTCACTACAGGTATCTATGACTAACATTTTAATTCATATCTCGCAGTGGATCTATCCAAATGCAATTCTTTTTGGTATAGTTCAAGATATTAACAGCGACCATCGCCTAGACTATAAAATAAAGTTCAAGGTTTGTTGCATGTAATTTGATAATGCGATAAATTTTAGTATGCAGATTGTCTTATACAAAAATGGGTTTCATCCTATTAGAACAGTTTCCTGTTTTTGTCAGATGCGACGAAAACAGACTGTTTTGATATTTTTTAATGGATTACGTTGGTTATGTATTATTAAAGGTAAATCTAGAGTGATATCAGCCATATTTTATATGTATTAGAATAAAATATTGGATTTAATAATAGTACTTGTATTCAATGATATTAAATAGAAATAAAAAGAAATTGATGTTAATTTTATGAGTTGTATTCAAACGATTAATTGAGTGACATCAGATTTTTTTAGATTTTAAAATGGCTTACGATTTTATTAACAGAAATAGATTATCCGCAATAATGTCAGACTTTGGAATACCAAAAAAATGGCGATGACGAATACACTTTCTTGTGTATGAACACATTTTGGAACAACAAAAGAATTTGGAACTAACCAAACACATTCGTTATTTGAAGGGAAAACCCAAATCTTAGCTTATGCAGATGACGTCAACGTAATGAGCAGGGACCAAAATACTGCCTTCGACATTCTACGGAAATTACAGGAATCAGCCAAGGACGTCGGACTACAATTAAACACCGAGAAGACTAAATATATGAAAAGGAAAAGAGCTGCCCCATATTCAAATACCTCGATTGACGGAATTAGTGCCGTAGATCAGGAGGGCCAAATTGATAAACGGATCCTTGCAACAAATAGGATATATTTCTCGCTTCAATATATATTGAAATCAAAGGATATTTCAAAGCAAATTCTTATTAGGCCCTTCCTAACTGTTGGTAGTGAAACATGGACCATAAGAAAAATAAAAATAAAATTGGAAAGAAACAGCCATCACACAGGCAAAGGTCCACACCGGCCCATAAGCCTATACTGATACTGATTAATTGAATTCTACCAAGTTATTTCCAAATTCAATACAAAACACGTTATAAATCCGGTCCTATTGAACAATATATTAATATACATTAACATACAAATATATCAGATAAAATTAATGGAAAGTGGGACGTTATCAAGATGTTTTAAATTAAATATAAATAATATTTTAAATTAATTATTATGATATTATAAACCCATAATTACATTTCTGGTATATCAGTAATTAGTAATTCCATACTCATTTACTTAATCTAATTTCCTTTATGTAAATGGTTACTTAAACAATCACTCAAAAACCAAAGACACCCAATCCCATAAAATATTGATCGCGTAATTGTTGATGCTAATAAGCTTTATATTTTAATTAATCCGTAATTAAATTCGGTTCGTTTCATTGATTAGCATATTTAAATTAAAGGAGATTATACGGTTATTCGGTTTGAAGCAATGAAGGAAGCGTTAAATTCGAATTAGGAAGCAAAATTGATGGGTTGGGCTTGGGTTATTTATGATTCATATCAATTTTTGGGAACGAAGTAAAACTTAATTAAAAACACAATTTGTATTAATGTAAATAAGATCATATCTAGGATTTTAAAAAATTATTCCTAAACCGTGTCAAAAATTATGTTTGTCTTTTTTTCTTCTATATATAGCAAAACAATATTAACAATAAATAAAATTTTATTGTCAATATTGTTTTGCCATATAAAAAAGAAAAAAAACGAAATTTATTTTATTTATGATTTATTTCACCTGAGTTTTTCTAAGACAAACGTTGTGTTAAAACTTAGTTTCTTAAGACGAACTACGAAATAGGTTCAGATTATTAAGTACAATGATTATATGCTTTCCTGTTTTATTGTTATCAATTCATATCAGTTTCATTTTATCACATAGAAAAAATGTTTCATTATGAAATGCTTTACTTGAATTTAACCACAAAGCATTTTTTTCTATGTGATAAAATGACACTGATATGAAATAATAACAATAAAACAAGAAAGCATATCATCATCATACTTAAATTTCAATAATAAAGAATATATACAGTTAATTTAAGACTAGTATTAATTTTCAACTTAATTAATTAGCGTTGTTAAAATGCTAATTTAGTAACTAAACGAACACAGAACACTTTTTATAATTCTTGACTTCTCGGAAATGTATAATTCTGAGTAATTATACAAATGAGCATACGAAATGAACGCCTTTCATGTAATCAAGAAAAGGCAATCCTATCTTATACATTATTTACATAATGTAATCTGCAACTTCCACTTGCATCATTTTGAAGGAGGAAACTTTGAAGGATAAAGGAGGATAAAGAATATCTTGACATGGATTAACTTTTGTGATTGGTACATCATCAACAGTATTGTAATACTTTTAGCGAACATGGGATAAAAAGTTTTACTTCTTATTAATAAAAATAATTAAAAGTCTAAAAATTGAATTTGCAGTTATAAAACAGAACAGTTATTAAATAATAATACACAGTTATTTAAATTTGTAAAAAGTGCTATAAAATTATTTTACTTTAAATCATTCGATGTGTTTCAATAGTCAGTAAATTTCAATTTTAATAGACATTCTTTAATAATGAAAACAAACAAAACTTATTGTATTTCATAAAAAAAGAAACACTATTATAATGCCACATTGTATCGAAATTGAGGTAATAGGAGGTTTTTTTAAAGGTAGTATGACCACAAATTTAATTAAAAGCCTTTATAACTAACTTTATTATTTCAAATTTTTTTATTAAAAAGTATTTAGTTCAAATTATGCATCTGGCTTAGTATCTTTTTCTTAAACAAATATATGTAAAAACTTACCTTCATAAGTTCGAATATAAATTAATAAGTTTTGAAATTATGGTAAATCATCAACTTACTTAAATGTTAAGAATATAAATAATTAAATATTAAGTCCACCAATAAAATATGTCTATATCTATTTTTGTTCACAAAGTTAATAATGTTTTTTCTCTAACTATTTTAATCACTTTATAGATGTAATAATATTTTATATCCAAATATGAAGTTTCCTTAAATCTTTATGAATTGAAATAGAATTTTTTCTTGTGTTTTAGGGGGTTAAATAATATGTTTTTTGTGAACCCCGATTAAAAGGCGAGTTTTATGTTGATACCGAATTCAAATTTTGCATATTATAAATTTTACATTTCGTTTTTAACTTGTGAATTAACAGTGACAAAAGTGACACATTACCGAATTAAAATCAATACAGAAAACTTTTTTATATGGGAGTGCAGGACTTAATTCTTTCTATTCCATATTATAATAAATTTAAATCTCAAATAATACATAAAACACCATTCAATCAAAATTAATGACTTATTTTCACTTCGCAATTATTATACTGGAAGACACATTAAGTGAGAAATAGATTTTTAAAATATTGCTTAAAATTATACATAAATATTTATAAACCACAAACACATTTCGATATATATATACTATATATATTATATAATGATTAATTTACAACCATTTTCTGCAAAAGACAAACAGCAACTAAGGGCTGCTGGAACGGATCGTTCTCCTTATGTAGTAATGAGGTATGAAAAGTATGATTCTCTCTGGTTTGATTTGCAAAAACGAGAATATAAGATTCTGTGAGTAGAGAACAATTTCCCCTCCGCAAAAAAATTGACAAAAACGACTCCTGTCGAAGATACGAAGAGAACACGGAGTAGTTGTGATTTGATAATCTCATATTTTTTATTAATTTTTTTTCGCTTAAATTATTGACCTGTATAATAATTAAATAAAACAATTTGAAATGAAAATTTTTATTATAAAAAAGTTTAACATGTAGTTAATGGTATTATTTTCATATTGATATTTACGAATCTTTGAAAGTAGTTTAATCTACAAAATAGTATTCTTTTTTATCATGAAATTAAGGGTAAGTCAAAGGATTATAAATACTACGACATAAAGGAGGAGTTGCGTAACTTTTGATAAATTAAAAAAGTTTATTCTCATTTACTGTCCATTTCCTTAATGGTTTCAAATTTGTAACACTTGAATTGTTTCAAAGTTCAAGTCCATTCATTTCCAAATCGGTTTCCTTCGTCAAGTGTCAATTACATTATTGAGTAACTTTTAATAATCCAATTGGGATTTGATAGATTGATTTTTTTAAATATATATTAATTAGACGGTGACAAAATCAAATTTTTAAAATGGATTTTGTTCAGTTTATACCCCACCCTCATTTATTTGATACTAAATTATTTTCAAACGTTTGTATTTAAATTTAATGAATATAATTGAAATTCAATTTGTCTCTTTTGAAACATGACCCTCGGGAATGGCAATTAATATAGATAGATACAAACATAAACAGATAAAAGGTTTTGAGATTAAATTTCACAGTTCTCATATTTAATTCCAGAAATGTGCGACAATATTTTGTGCGAAATTCTTTCCGAAGAAAGGTGGTAAATAATGTAGAGAGTATAATCAGAATTTATGGCTGGGACCTGGGAAAAGGTGAGTTAGATTACGATTTTAATACTGTAATCCAAGTCAAGCAAGGTCGACAAAATGTCCTTGGGATAAAAATGACGTAGAAAAGAAAATACAATACTATTTTTAGATTAAAGTTTATCTTAAATAATTTCGATCCTAAAATTACCAATTCAGATTTTAATAAAATATTTTTGTAAGAAAAAGATTTCGTACATAGGACAAATTCAAGAAATAGTATAGGGGTTTAATTGAGACGGTTTTTTCATAACTGAGAAAAACTAACAATATTTTAGAATGGTTTTCTCTTTAATACTTCTTATTGAATTTGGACTTTTTAACTTACGAGAGTGGATTGTGCAAGAAAACGCACATATTGTTAATGTTTTTTGTATTATTTCTCAACATAGTCTCTTTGGAATCCCATATGTTTAATTAGAAGTTTCTATAATTTGTAGTTTTGCTTTAATCGAGTTTGAAAGCGTTCGGCAGCATTTTGAAAAATGAAAAAAGAACAATTTTGTTTGGCGATTTGATTCTTAATTTTGGAAAGGAAATCACTGAGCGAGATAAATGATACTTTAGATACTGTCCAAGAGAACTCTTGTCAATAAATACCAATTCTCAAATTCACCAATACGTGTTTTTCTTGTTCATTAAGGAATAGTACTGTTCATTTCATATGGTTCACCGCCTCATTAGCTTCTCCACAAATTCTGCATCGGTAGTCCGTCCCCCAATATCGTTTCTCATTTCCACGGCGGAATCTTGCTACAGTCGACTCTTGGTAATACGAACCTCTAAGAGACCCTTAAAATACTTCGAATTATCGTGAGCTCTAATTATCAATCGGTTTCATTGCTGCTACTCAGTAACATTTTTTAAGAGAAAAGGTATCTGTAAAGATACAACAACAAATTAGCTGCTTCGAATTGTCGAGTAGTAAATGGCGAGTACAAAATTGTATGGATTTAATTCGAAAGATCAAAAGATTTTGAACGGACCTCGTGAGAAGACTTTAAGCGGTTATATTGTTGTTGCCAGTATTATACGTCTTTCATCATGTGTGAAAGCCACAAAATCTTTCCTCCGATTATTGACTTATTCGTCCGCCCAGCCATTTCGATATTTCGAATAAGAAATTGTGTTGAATGCAATTTCGACGAAGGCCAAATCGAACGGGATCCCAGTGTTCCAGCTCGGTCGTTGCTGATGATGAAGTAAAATTTGTTCCTATTGGGCAGGTCGCCAACATGGAGCCTCATTTGTCGACGAGTTGTATTTTAAGTATTCAGTAAGCCGAGTTATTAGCTCATTAGGATAGTTTTCCTCTCGGTCGTTGTGTTTCGCACTGTTGGCTCTTATTTCTTCTATTACGGTCGGGATCTTAAGGTCACGAAGAATAATGTTGTTGCGAATGAACCAAGATGCTTCGCATATCAATCTTAAGGGCTTTGATTGAAGGGCTTGAATAGCATTATTTGAAGATTTCCTAGCACATCCCCATAGTTCGATACCGTAAGTCTAAACAGACTTGATGACAACCTTTTGCCTTGTTTTCCATACTTAATATAATTTGATGGAGAATTGCATCAAATAGAGTTTTTGATAAAAATGAATCAAAATCACCAAGCATGTTTTTATAGGTGGTTTCAAAATTTTTACTCTAAGTTTAAGGTAACAAAAACTAAGTTCAATTTGAATGCTTGAAGATAAAATTTGAAATTTGTCGTTGAATTTAATTTAGACCCTAATGTTGTTATAAATTTTGGAACAAGAACTCTGAAACATAACTGAAATTAGATAATCAATCGAAAGGACACAAAGTTGTTTTTAAATGAACATCTTTTCATGGATAAAAGAAAGCTAAGGCGAAAGAACTTATATCAGCTTTCATTAAATTTAAAAAGCAAGTTTCGATTAATGACTAAAGTTAAATGAGCCTGTGGACGATTTATATATTTGTTCTTTATTATTATATAGTTTATTATTTATGTTATTCATTTATATCTAATTTGTCAATTATGTCTATATAATCAATGAAAGTCAAAGCTAAAGGTATATTTTCTAGAAAATCTTTGGTTTTTATTATTTATTTCATCTCACAAAAAGTAATTTCATCAGTTTCAGTGAAGGGACAAAATATTTGAAATATAGCCACTGGGTTTCTGGTATAAGAAATTTAAAAAAAAACTTGGTTATGATAACCTGGCAAATGTTACGAGAAGCGGAAGTATGAACTTGAATAAATTACGAGGAATGTCATTCGAAACATATCCGTGGGTGGTTGACGTTCTTTGGTGAAAATTCTATAAAAAATGTTGGAAACTGGAAAATTTAAAGTGGTGATTGTTTGGACATTATCCAGTTCATGGTACCCTTAGAATATTAATTAGCTTCCAGAGCTACTTTAATTTTGTCATATAAAGAGAAACTGCTGAAGATTTAATTTAGGTAACTTTACGAGTAGTATTAAACTGAGAAGTATGGAAACTAAATTGGAGAAACAAGATTTTTGGGGACTGATTTTTATCCAGTAATTTGTTTTGTCACAACCATTTATATAAAACATGTCCATGCTTAAAAATATTCATATTTTCTCCACATTCTTAATGAGAAATTTATTTTGTTCAATCAGATCTGATAGTAAACCTTTTTTATTTTTGATTATGATCCATCATGACATTATATTTTCATAGATTATTATAAACCTTCATAAACTAAAAACACGGATTGTTTTCCGATTCTTATCATCACCAAGTGCCTCGAGGGAATCATTCAATTGAAATAAAACCAAATTATGCGGTTTTTTAAACGAATTTAATCATAATTTTAGTATTTTCATTGCAACTGTTTTGTGTAGAATAAGTATCAAACAAATTAAAGAATTACTTAATAGACCTGTAAACTGGTGATTTGTAGCTGTAATATATGCATTAGAATGCAAAAGAAAGATTATAAAAACATGTTTCTACACAAATTTATAATAAACATATTTTATCGTTGTTAACGCATTCCGGAAACCTAACATACATATCTCATACATTTTGTATGGAGATTACCAAAAATTTGTATTTAACCATAAGTACTTATTATTCAAATAACATATTAAGCAATAACATTGCCCGTTCCCCGGTATTGCGTCGAATAATCATTTTTGCAAAGCGCTATGAGCGCTCATGAGCGCTGATTTAATTGTAATACTTCAGTCTATTCTCAGCCGTAAATAAATTAACATCCAACTGTCCGTCGCGAGTTTAATTTACACACACACAGAACTTTGGATTAAATTGATTAAATCCTTTTTCAGAACCACTTAAGATTTCTCTTTCATCGGGATTTGAGAAAATCGGCGACTGAAAAAATTAACGTATTCCGGTGAAAATTCGTAAGTGTATAGAAACATGAAAAAGATGTATTTTTGTGTTAAATTTGAGTTTTTAAAGAATTGTTGTCAATTATGTCATAACAAACTGTATCCGTGTCAAATACACACCCATCATTTGTTGTGCTAGAAATGTGACCAGAAACCACGGCGCCACAAACATTATACATATATAACTGTAAATATAATTTAATTTTCAAACTACTGAATTATACTGTAAAAGTGCCTTGTTTAAGATAATTAATAACGTTACTGATATTCATTTATAACTTAAGTGTTTACATTTGAAAAATTTTTTTTTTGCTTCAGTTTTGAAAATGTTGTGAATAATATCAATTAAAACTATTATAGCAACATCAACCTCAACATATCCATAGTAATTCATATTAATTACAGTTAACTAAATTTAACCAAAATTTAAGATTCTTTTATTCTTCCAATTAAAAGTGACCATTCTGGTCAAACGGTAAAAATTTTCCGATTGTTTTCACTTTATCAAACAAATTATATATTTTGGGTTTTATATTTCAATTCTGATTTTTAAAATAGTAAATCTAATTAATTATTGAAATATCACCATTGAATTTCATAATCAATGGAAAAAACAACGATATTAAGATTTAAATTGTGACATAAGAAATATATTTGAACATTTATGTTATTTTTTTTGCACAATTACATGATTGAAGGAAAAATTGTGAAAAATTCTTTTCATATACTATTTTGATAGTAATAAAATACCACCGTTTATCGCAGTAATCCCTTCAACACGAAATTGAATAATATATACTTCTTAAATGCATTATCGAAAAGATGAACTTGTTCATTGACCATAGTTTCGTCTCTGCAAACAAATATCTGTTCTCCCATCCAAGTAACATATGTAATTATTAAATCACTGGTATATTAATTTTTTTAAAGAACATATAATAATAAGGTCGTATCAATTGGAATAGTAAAAGAAATAGTTAATTATGTTTAGACGACCTTATTTATCATCGTTCTTCTACCACACTTATTCTAGTCATAGTCAACTAAACACATATTACGAATGATATTAATTTTGAGTTTATATATACAATCTCTGCAAAATTCAAACAAAAACTAAATTTTTATTTTAGCATGGTTTATTCTCCAGAGAGATGAACAATAAGATATTATCAAAACATTATTTTTCAACAGTGCTCTTAATTGAGCTGATTTTACAGGATTATGTTACGTTATTCATATAAAATCTGAGTTAAGTAAAACCAGTTTAAATACCCCTCTCTCAAAGCATCTCCTTCATGAGTTAAAAAGAGACCATAAAAATTCTCTTCCACTCGAATTGAAAATCTCTTTTCTCAGGTAAAGTAATTTGAATTTTGTCAGATATAACGAAAATTGTACTATAACTTTACNTCTGAGTTAAGTAAAACCAGTTTAAATACCCCTCTCTCAAAGCATCTCCTTCATGAGTTAAAAAGAGACCATAAAAATTCTCTTCCACTCGAATTGAAAATCTCTTTTCTCAGGTAAAGTAATTTGAATTTTGTCAGATATAACGAAAATTGTACTATAACTTTACTATTATTAACCTTATTATTATATTAAATAAAAAATAATTTGAAATTAAAAAAATAAATTAACTTACACCTGGCAATTTTATTATACTTTTATAAATTTTATTTTAAATCTCCTATAAATGTAAAAAAAACTTCCATTTCAATTCCTCTAAGGAATACGGGGAGTTTCGACCTCACCCAACGGACTTAGACCCTTC
>JXOV01020932.1:0-14688 GCA_001014945.1 Clogmia albipunctata
CTTTTCCGGTAGGAATCCGTATTGGCTTTGAAAAAGTTTAATATGAGCAATATCTTTTTCTATTTTTAAAAATGATCGGCATTTGTAGAAAAGAAGAAATTTATAAGAGAAATAGTTATTTGTTCTACAAAGATGTAAAATCAGCTGTTTTTATCGAGGAAATAACTGTGAATTTCAAAGTCCAAAGATATCAAAATTTGGAACGAATTTCTTGTCCTCATTTCTTCGAAAATCAAATCGCATAAAGTATAAAATTTATACGATTTTTATTTCACTAGTGAAAAAAGTCAATTCTTGGAATAAATTTGTTTGATAGTAAAAAATTTGGCATAATTTTTAGTAAAAAAACTAAAATTTTTAGTCCAGTCATTATAACGGTCAAATAGTACTCAAAATCGATCAAATAGATAGTTTAAATTTCTTTTACGTCAATTTTTAGGAAGGTGCGATCAAATTTTCGTCCTGTTCGGGTATAAAATTCGTTTTTTACCTCGAAGACGATGATAAACTCTGCGGCTCGTATGTTACACTTGTTTCATCGATTAAAAAACAGCTGATTTAACACCCTTGTACGACAAATAACTATTCTCGCACTAGAGAAAAAATGGTAACTTTTTATATGGGCTTGTAGAAAAATGTTGTATTATTAAACTACTAATTAATTTCAATATTATAACACATAATTTGTTTAGAAATTAACTCTTCCTGATCTGAGGCTCGATAATTTTGTGATACTTGGATGTCCATGGGCTTGAAGAAATGAGTTTCTGTTTCCTGGATACTGATTATAGCTTCGGTTGATTACTAAAGGAGACGGTGTTGAGGTTTTCCTAATATTTTGTGAAGAAGAGAGGATTCCTAAATTACTTCCCAAATTATGGAGATTTCTTTGTGGATTCATTTTCTTCATCTTTTCATCAATACACATTTGTTCCAAGACCTTATTTTGAGCTTTAATCTTTTCGATTGTCGCTTTGTATTTATCCGATTTTTCATCCATTTCTTGGGCCATCTTCTTGAAAGCCATCATTTTTTGTTCAATTTTCTTTACTCCAGAATGCAAATGTTTTACTTGGCGCAGTCCAAATTCAAGATTTCTGGTCACATCCGCCAAATGTTTAAACTGGTCAGCTTCGAGAGCCAAAGCCAATTTTGGTTCTAACTGGAAAGTAATTATTTTTAATTTAATAATGAAATTGAAAGATGCGAGTATTAAATACTTACCGTATTATCAATCTTTTTGTATTTTACTGCTTTATTACAAAGGCAGCATTTGGAATTATTATTAACAACTGAAATAAAGAGAACTTAGTAGGCTATCAAAAGTAAAAGGAATTTATGAATTTGGAAATATTTTACCCTTCTTGTTCAAACAGTCTCTGCAAAATATATGCGTACAGTTCAGCAAATAGAAACGATCACTATTATCGTAATAGTAAAAGCAAACATTACAATGAACCCAAGAATTCATTTTAAAAATATTTGTCAAACTGAAACAAAACTGATTAAAATAGTAAAGAGTACTCGATTATCATTTTTTAAAATAAAAATTAGTTATAAAGGGTGTTTCAAAATTAATCCAATATTAACATATAAAAGAATTCTTAGATATTTATTATTATATTTGAGAGAAAGAGAATGTATATTGAACAAGGTCTTAAAATGAAGAACCAAAGAAAATTGAATATAATACTAATATTCTCTTTTCATTTAGTAATGAAATAAGAAAAAAGAGTGCTTTAAAATTATTGAAAGAATTGAATAGCCAAATAGAGTCTCAAAACATATAAATTATTAGATGAGTAAATTATAAATCTGCACAAAAACCCCTAAAAATATTTTTTCTATTTCAGATAGCCAAATAAATTTAAATTAAATCTACAGAAATTTTTGTGTAGTTTTTTTAGAAACCCTAGTTTTTGCTGGTAGATTTGTATTCGAAATGTCGGTTTGTTTTATATTCAACTGTGACTGAAGCTATCATAAACCAGTTAAATTTAAACATTACCATATTTTATTTATTTTTTGGTGTGGTAGTGTGAGAAAATTGTATTCATTCATTCAAGTATTTCTTACTCCTCTTTTTGGAAGAAGAATAAAGATTTTTAGTGACGAATATTTCTATTTATACGCCAATTTTGCGGAATAAATTAGTGAAATCTACTCAGGTGAGTGCCGGTCAGCAGGAATAAGTGTTTAGTTATTGAATTGCAGTCGAATCGTGAGTTATTTCTTGTACAATTGGTCTCCTGCGATTTTTACACAGTTTTGAGTTGGTGTTGGTGAATGTGGGAGACATTTGTTTTTGTTTATATCCTTCAAAGGGGGAAGGACATTTGTAAAATTTTCGCAAAATTCGCTGTTTAAAAGTGCTTTAATCGCGTTGGGAGTTAATTAGGTTATGAAAGGGGACTGTTCCTAATCACTCATCGGCGATAAGTAAGTGATTTTCTTCTTTCTTCTTGTGTGCGGATAAAAATAACGTTTCGTGGATGACTTTTGTGCCGGTTTTTATTAGTATATTATTCAAAGCGGATTCTCCAATCTCCACAGTAACAGCATAAAAATAACCGAAAAAAATATGTGAGTGATTAATAGAAATTGGTGGCTTTACAGGCAAAATGCACGGGCGCTTTTTTGTGTATTAAAGTTTAAATTGTGTTGGTCAATCACCTTTTGTTCTTGCCCCGTTCTTCTATAATATGCTCTCTCGGCCAACTTTGATTGATTCACCAATTGGCAATCGATATTGATCTTCTTTGGGCAGTGATGCATGGTTTTGCTATTAAATCATCTTCAAATAGCATGCAGAATTACTCATACTTGACTCTAAAGTCTTGTTATGAGTCACTGATTATTGTGTATTGCCCTCGCCGACATTCTGGTGTTCGCTTTGGGCGTGATCTTTGCTAATTTTTGCGCAATTTTTTGCTGATAGAAACATAAAACGGTAAATTTTACCTGAAATTTGATCAATCTTATGCTTTGCGATACGGTTCTTATCAGCTGGCTTTCCGTTAGTGAGGCGATTCTCCACAAATGAGGTGTTTTTTTTCGGGTCTCAAAACCGATGTAAACAATGGCTGTGGTCCGCTTTAAACGCGAGCGAAATGACGAAATGGAAATACGATACCAAATATGGACAATTGACAGAGTTTTTTTTTTGTTGTGGTTCACTTTTCAGGCTTCGTGTTGTTTAGATTTGTACACATTCTCCACAGCTGACTAATTTTATGGTGATCTTTTTATATATTGGTTCTCAAAGTGTTCTCTTTTTATAACAAGGGATATAATAATGCATTACGTACCATATGTTTTAGTATTTTAATTTTTATGATTAATTTTAGCCAATATAGATTAAAAGATTAATTAAATTTATTGTCCATGCTTTAACTACTATTCATATAAAACAATAATTATTTTTTATACCTTTATTTTATTATTAAAACAAGTCTAGCCTATCTTAAACATGTCTCATGAGTTTAACAAGCCTTATTGGCTACTTTTTATACAACGCCATATTCTCACACTCTTTAGAACAAATTATTATCATGAAATTTATTATCTTACATTAATATTTCTGATCCCTGACTTGTCTTAATTAGTTGTGCTAAAACATGAAACAAGACTAAATTTCATATAAAGCAGACAAAAACCCTTTTCATTACGAGTAAAGTCAATCTTTTTACTCGTAATGAAAATATATATATGGTTGGGACTCCAAATTTTAAATGTGTTTGTGACTCAGTATTTACATCAAAATTTCATAGTCCAATTAAAAATCAATCTTAGTAACCAACTTGCTTCATTCACAGAATTGACAATTTGTACAAAATTATTTACAACAAAATGTCTTAAGGTGATTTGGTTTTTGGAATTTCTAGTGAACCTTCTTTAAAGTTTTAACCAAATTTTAATTTAAAAGAATTGATTTGAGTATGTATTATTTATTAATGTCATGTAAAATATAATTTCCGAACAGTTTTGTCGTTTCATCTTCATGGTTTAGCACAATTAATTCTGAAAATAAATTTTCATAAATTAGGTTATATACCGTAGACAATGCACAAATTGATTGTCGGTTTTATTAAATTTGGTAATTTACAAATAAAAACTTTCATTATTACTGTTTTAAGAGATGTCACATATTAATAGTAAAAAAAACACTAGTGCTAAACTAAAAAGTAAATGGCTAAGAATCGTATGTTAAAGAACAAATATTTGAACAGTAATATCTGTTAGTTTTGGTTTTCTATCAAATATAATATATAATACATATAATGTAATCGTTACAGTGGTTCAGGTACAGAAACCCTTTCGGGTTTATAGTTTATGAAGCACTATAAAAGTTTGTTCAAGTTTGTTTATGTTTCAGGTAAAATAGAAGTGTACAGTACAAAAGATATAATATATCCCCCATAACTGGGCAGTATTTAACGGGACCCTTTATATGGGAAGGTTTCTTGCTGTTCATAATGTACAATATTATATTCATTATTCAAATATTGTAAATACACGAACTAACTTAAACGTTATACAACTTTGTCTGGAATAAGTTGATACTATTCAATTTGCATTTATAGTGTTGTGAAAAGTATGGTAATTATCATTCTTGATTACTTTTAACAAGTCAACTCTTTTGATTCCTGATTCTTTTCTTCTTAAAATAATTTGTTCCTAAAATTTTGGACCCTCCTAATTAATAACTATAACGTTATGTTATTTTATGCATTTTTGTTGCTTAATATTGATATTATGACACTCAATTTAAAGTTATTATAGCACACGTGCTTTTTCTTTATTATTAAAGTGTGACCTCCGTAAAAGAAATCCATTAAATTTATATGGTCGTCAGTTTTCAAAGGGCGTGGCTTACCTGTAATTTGCCGCTATTAACGATTTTTTTGAAAAATTTTATTGTAAAAACCACCTATTGGAAATTTTTTAACTACGCCTTGCGGCTATGAGTAAGAGAGAGATTCAAAATATTCGGCTATGAGTAAGAGAGGGATGCAAAATATTTCAAATTTTTAATTTAGAGCTAAGCGGCTCTAAACAAACTTTTTAATAAAACAATTTTTTTTTTATTTTTGTGTATTTTTTTAATAATGCATAAAATTTTGTATAAAACACGGTCGATAAGCACTCGCTACGCTCATGGCTTAAAAGAACCCTTGTGTTTAATAATGACTTATCGACCTTGTTGTATAAATAACTATTATATCAAATTAATAATAAATTGAAAAACAATCTTTTTTTTTATAATATTTTGAATGAACTATTTTATTTGAGTTATATTTAAATAAATCAAGATTTTTTTAATAATAATAATCAAAACATGCTTAAAAGAAACCGCTTTTATAAAATAATATAATAATTTGATAAAAGTGTACATATTTTCTCATAATGCTTTAAAGATATCCAATTTAATATAAAATAAATTTCAATTACAGTTTAATAAGGTAGATAAATTAGATCTGTATTTTGACAAGAACTGAATTTAATGAGGAAGCAAGTGGTGGTTTACGCTCGAAATGTGCTAATAAAGTGTCCTCGTGTCAGACGCATGAGCGTGTATTATCTTACAAAGAAAGCGGCAAATGGTGGGGACAATAGAGATCCTTATTCCTCGTTAGGACGAGAGCGTTAACTTGGTTTGTATTTAATACGAGAAGAAATTTAAATATTTAATACTTGTACTCGTATAATCGAGGCGCGTCCTCTCTCCGTCGTCGCTCTTTTATCAGCTTTGTTGGCAGATGCTTTGCCGTGTTTGCGGAAAGGACAGTAAATGGTGAGAGAGAGAGAGAAAGCCGTTATTGAAAGGTCCTTTGAAGGATTTCACTGCGCAAGTGTAGAACTATTTGTCAATGGGATAATTTTCCCGAGTTTTCATTTCAGTCGTTACGGAACTTGCATCGGATTTGTGTGCTGCTTTGAAAATAGATCCGGACTAGAGAGGATGGCATTAATAGGGCTGTTCTTGGTCTGGTAGTTTTGTTGACAGTTAATGGCAGCCCATTTAGGACTAGTCATCAATTATGTGATATAAAAAAGGTGTATTGTAACAGGTGTTTAATTTTGTGGCTATGTTTAGTGGTTGTTGTTTCGGAAGTGGTGGCGCTTCCAGGAAGGGCGGGGATGTTAAAGGCAATAAAGAGGAAGAGGAAGGCCACAAAAGTGAAGTGAATGTGGGACATAAGGATGAGGTGACAACAACCAAGGCCTCGAATTCAATTAACTGTCCCGCAGACGATGTAGAAAAGGGGGAGGAGGGTGTGCGAAAGTTGTCTCTGAGGAATTCCCCAGTGCCAAATGTTGATCATGGTAAACACCAAGTTACAAGCCACTACAAAGCGGCTGAAACGGAAATCTCATTAACCCTTTATAGGCAGAATAAAATGACAATGAATTTTAAATGACAGGGAAGTTGGTTTAGTAATACCGAGATAGATTGGAAGATACTACAAAGCTGCAGTTTTATTGGTCAATTAATGTGCCATCACTTTAACGTAATGAATTTTATGGCATAGTAAATTGTGGAAAGTAGAAATTGGTTTTGATGGAAGTTTATTAGATAGAACAGGCCTTTTATTAGTTGAGATCAATTTAATAATATATAATAATCTTAATTACATGTAAAAATTAAAATCAATCTAAAAAATAATATTTATAGTAGTTCATGCAACATTAGGTTGATAATAGAACGGGACTGCTAAAGGACTATTATCTACAAATTTGTTAAATTCCTTTAAGAACTAGCAAAATCCAATTTTAATTCCGAAACCAACTTTTTTTTGTATAGTTTTTATAATAATTTTGAATTCAATCTATAAACTGCGCGTATTTTGTAATTCAGAGAAGTGTTAATCATAAACGACAACAAGAAATGTGTATTAGATAACACTGACAAAGTTAGAACTTTTACCGCACTAGGGCGGTAAAGTATCACTTCGTCGCACGCAAATTGTGGATTTTAATTAACTAAATTGTACAAATGCTTTTTACATAACTATAATATGTATTTAAAAACGTATTTTACATTGAAAAGAATTTAAATCAAAAGAGTGTTTAATTCTAAATTGATATTTTTATTTAAGAACAGAAAATTTTAAATAAATTAAATTCATTTAAATCTTGTTCAAACTTAGATTCGAACTCCTTTTTAATAATATTTCGAAACTTAATTATATAAAATCATAATTAGATCAATCTTTTAAAATTGCTTCAAAGGGTTAATGAGAAGAAATCTTGGTTTAATCTTAAAACAATATGAAAACAATTTTCAACAAAATTCCGAATTTATTCTTTGAATGACGAACATCAAAAAGGAGATTATGTTGAGAAGAAGGAGGACGACAGCAAAGAGAAAGCGTTGGGCAATATCAACGGAGATGCTGAAAAAGACATGCAACCGACAAAAAATACAGTGGGCAGTCGTCTAAAGAGTGATGCCAGTAATGTGACTGTTGAGGAATGTATCCCGGTGGAGCGGCGGAGCAAGGACAATCCTTCGCCGAAAAGTGGCCGAAGCATTTTAATTAGGGGTAGTTCATCAAAATCGTTGAACAAAAAACACGTAAACTACAACGACAGCGCTGAATTAATCCCACCGGCGCCAAACTCTTCCGATCCCAGCTCCCTAATCGAGGACGATGAGGTGTTTTCCGATTCTGTTCCGCCCCAGTTGCCCCGTGGGGACATGTGTGCTCCATATTTTAAGAAACGGGGATCCATGCCTGGTTTGGTGGCGCTGCCCGATTGGTTTGGGCTGGAGTTTTACAGGGAGGAGGGCGGAAATTTGGAGCCCCCAGTTACTCCGGTGGGAAGGGACGAGCTGGCGATGAAGAGGCACCGCTTCTTCTCGGATATTCTGTCGGCAGCCCATGCAGCGACAGAGCACCGAGTCCGGTTCAATCCCCTCGGGCCCAGTGTGGCCACGGTTCAGGATTTATATAATAATTTAGGTATGGTCATATTCTTTGAATAATTGCCATTTATTTGTTGTTTTTGCGGGAGTTGTGTTTATTTTGGAATCACATTCGCCCAGAATGAACGGAAATATTCTCTGGTCCACATTTCGCAGCTCTATTTTCGTAAAGTGACGAAGTTAGTCAGCCTTACATTCTCGAAATTGCTCCTCAAAACACATACATACGTTCACCCACTTTCACCGCATCTCTTAAATTATGTGTCTCTCGATATTCCTAAATTACAGTAAGGTGTGAAACTAGAGGGACAAATTTATTTTTCATTATGTAATGTCGTTTATCATTTAGGTTTTTCAAATTTTGGTTATTGATTTATTAATGAACAGACCACAATAATTAATATTTTAGAATTGAAGAATATTGCTTTAGATAGATTTTAGAGTTTAGTGTCAAAATAGACATACAATTTTCTTTCAATTTAAAGTTAACATTGAATTAAACTATTAGTTTTTATCAGTATTTTATTATTGTTAAGATGGTCGTCTCATCATAACAATCCTTCTGATACATATACGAAGCTTGGGCAAATTCATGGGGTATATTGATTTTTTTGTTATATTTGTACTGGAAACCAATATTACCACACAAATCTGTGTTATTTAATAATATTTGTGGTGACAATTAAAATTTAGTAGTCGTCTATTAGAAATCAATTCCATTTCTAGGAGGTGGATCTGTTTTTCAACAGGATTGCGTGTTATTAATTGACTAATAATACTCTGAAAAACAAACAGTCACGTAAAGTCAAAACCCGTTGGTTGAGGTTGAGACTCACCATGTTCTTTATAAGAATTTTAAGTAATTTATAAGAATATCTGATAATTACCGTTATTTATTATTGAGAATACATCTTAGGGATTCTGTCTGAACAGTATTTTGAAAACTAATTTTCCATTTGAAAAAGATATTTTTTTTATAATCAAATTAAAAAAATTGCCAATTCAACAAATGTATCAAATTGACTATTAGATGGAATTTAAAAATTTTAAATGAACACTTATTAAAATCTCGGGAGTTTTCGGAACGTTCCGTTTTTTTGTATGAACCGTCTCTTGGACCGCAAAATTTGTATGAAATTTACACGGGACGAAATCAAAAACGGGTATTTTTAAAATCTTTTTCGATGTATGTTAAGGGATCTTTATTAAAATAAAACAAACTTTCTATACTAAATCAAAAAAAGAATAAAAAGCAATAATTTTATTAATACTAGATATGTTAGATTTTAAAATTCAGTTCAATTTATTTCTGAATATAGAAGGAACTAAGAAAGAATTATTCGCAACATTTCCGAATTAAATAAAAAAAGCATTTGCAATTAATATACAACGTTGAATTGGACTATATGAATGTGAGATTAACCAATGAATATTAATGATTTGTTATAATTGCTTTATACTAAAGCCCGGAATTAATTATTACTCAATTTAATTCGTAATCTAAATTTCAAATTTAATTGAATCATATATAGTTGTTTTATTGATGATCGTGATTTTTATATTGTTCTTTCAAATCAAATTAATGAAAAAAAGAACAACATGAATAAAGAAGATTAGAAGCTTTTCTTTCCAAACATTACTATTTATTGATTTTATTATTAAAATGGTTTTGAATTGACATCCATAATTTTGGATTAATTATAAATTGAACGTGAACCATCGTGAGTTTAAATTAGGCCTGTACCCTAATATTGCTGATATTGCAAAATGAATATTAAGTTGTTTAGAACATTCTTTTAGCCAATAGATTTGTTGTTTTGTTTTGATCGAGCATGAGAGCGTGCGTTTCGGCAGTTTTTTTAACAATGGAGTAAAAGCAATATCGTTAAATGATTCGATTCTTAATTTTGCAAGAGAAATCTCTAAGCGAAATCAAAGATCGTTTGGTTGATATTTAAGGGGACCCTTATCATTTGATGACGTTCATCAAAATTACTTTAACGAGTTTCATTGTGCCTCAACGTCGGTTTTTGTTAGGTCATGTCCCGAAAACGGCTCCTATGGAGGATGAAGTGAAATAATCCAGAACTTTGTATGAGTCGAACCCAAATTGAAAGTGTTCCAGATAGCTGAGATAGAAGGCTTTATAAAAAAATTGCTTAAGTTATATCCTGAATAAATATTGCGAATGAGATATATGTCCACTTAAAAGCGTGCCGCGTTTTCTCCCTTTTGCAACAAGCATCACAGTGAGACTATTTCATAGCAATGTTTGCCACACTTTAACCATAATCTAAATGTTTTTTCTCTCATCATTTTGGGGTTGTTGGTAAACCATGAGTATTGAGACCTATCAAAGTAAAACTATATTAAAACATTATTCTTCTACAAAATTCAGTATTTCAATGAGATAATTTAACCTCAGACAGACCTCGTATGTGTTCATCCACACATTAGCTAATTCATTCAATATATTTAAAACATAAGACTTTTTTTATATTATATGTTTTGGAATAAAGAGAAAAAAATGTTTTTAACTTTTATTTTAAGCATCACGTGTATTTGTTCTTTGTTATCAGGTCAATTTATTCATAAGAGCATTAAAGATAAATGTTATGTTTAATATAGAGAAAATGTTTTCTAATTTTAGCTTAGAAAATTCACATGCGCTAGAAAATGTCCTCTATATTTTAAACATCATAAATATTTTGATTTTTAACCCACACTGTACATTATATGATTTTCTGAGTATAGATATCTTTAAAATGTTCCCGTTTAATGTTATATAGATACCCAAAGGCGATTTCAGTCGAGTTCAGCTGTTTCATTAATTGAATTCGTGGTTTTGTTCATATCCTTTTGTCGTATAATTTCGTTCTGACCTTTCTTCTCGTATATTAATAAATAACAATAGCATTTGATTGATATTATTGTGTTTGGGACACGGAAAACCCGAAAGGAATTGAGGTCCCCTTAGCTGGGACTAAGTTGCACGATTATTTCTACGCTTTTATTGTTGATCAGGTGTGTAAACTGTTTCCCCTGTTTTCAAGCTTTTTTAAGTGGCTCTTGACTGTGTTATGAATACGACGACAGGAGCTGGTTTCTGTGTTTTGTTGGCGATGGTTTTATATTATTTTCATTCCAAATTCGAAGACAAAAGTAAACAAACGAAAATTAGCGATACGAAGTGGAAAATTAATTTTGCGGAAAAGTTAATTATTTTATGGAGTTCAAAGAGGCGCTCAAAGTCTCTTCAGATATGGCGCTTGGCGTTTTAAAATGATATCGTTGACGTACATTTCCTACCTTGTTTTGTCCACCTTTGGGGATTTGTATTTCCACTGCAAATGTTTTAGGAAAATTAATAGACCAGAGCAAATAATTCCCAGTGGTCAAAGCTATTGACCTAATTAAATTGTGGTGGGCTCAATAATTTTTTTGTCGTGTTTTGGTTGAGAGAGCAATTAATTCGAGTGGAATTCGGAAATTAAGTTAAAATAGCTTCTATATGAAATTAAGCGGATACAGGAAAAGTCGATGTTTTGTCAGCTTGGTGTTATTTTTGTTGATATTTTGTAAAACGTTCTATTTTTAAAAGGTTTGAGTTATTTGGTTAGAAAATTATTGAGTTAATAAAAAATTAGCATGATTTAATTTTGTTTTTATGATATATCTTTCTTGCTGATTATTAAGGAAACATAAATAATATAAATATAAACTAATAGCAATTTGTGTTAATGTTTGTTTAAGTACATTTACAAAAATAATAGCTCCGGCCTCTACTGTCGCACTACTAGCATCGTCGATATTAGTTCGACACCAGATAGGTTTTCAAAACTTGGATGGAGTGCACAGAATTGAAGATTTAACTCGGATCTTTCTATAATACGAGTAATTTGCTGCTATTCAATGAATGGATACAGATGAAAGTATGTGTATTCTGTTTTGGCTCTATATAGAATCATCCATAAAAATAATGAATCGTAGTTATGATATTCAATTGTCAATTGTGAAAGATTGGTAAATGAATAGATACGGCATTTAATAACTTTGATTACGAAAAACTAATTGGTTAGACCTAGACCGGTAACGGTTGTTGGGTCGTTGAAACAATTCTAATTACTACTAATACTAATTTTCGTAAATTCTTTTGGGCTCCAATTCAGTCGTGGGAATAGTTTTATTAGTACGAGTGTTAAACGCACCATTATTTTTGGAATTTGGTGTTAAAATATTTGAATTTTCCATAGTATTTTCTGGAGAATTAACCAATGTTCTAATTTGTTATGTACAGAATTTATATGGTATAATCACAAATTCTAAGAATCACCTACAGCATCAAACAACATTTCAATGTCTGCTTTCCTGAGAAATTCATTAAAATATTTTAGGCATTTAATTTCGTCATGAAACTTCTTGTTTGTTTTTTATTGGATTCGTCCTGACATTTCCTATTTATTTCTCAGATAATTTCAAATTTTTCACTAAGGTTTTTTAATTTAATAAATGCAAAATTAAAATCTGGTAATCAATGTCCAGAAGTAAATGTTAAATATTACTGGTCAAATGTTTGTTGAATTTTTTTAAATATGTTAAAACAGGTTTGATAAATTTTACTTCAATATTTTGTACATTTTTAAGATTAGATATATTATTTATTTTATGCATTTGTTTTGCATAAAACAGTTATTTGTAGAGGTGTAAAATGAGCCGTTTTTAACCAGGAAACGTGTGTAAAACACGAGCTGTTAGGCCGGCTTTTCATCGTTTCCGGGTTAAGAAAAGGATTTAATATTCTAACGGGACATAACTTTATTTACAATTTCACGAAAACTGTCAAAGGCGTTTTTATAACACAAGGGCTTTTTCTTTAAAGCATTAGTGATTTTTCTTTATGAAAGTAACAACCGTAAAAGAAAACCTTCACATTTATGTGGAAGTTTTGTTGTGTATGGTTTATGTATACCGGATCTTTTAATTGTTTTAACGGATGGCTTTAAATTAAATAAGAATATTTGATAAAAAAAAAGTTATATCGGACATCTCTATGAATTACGACTACTTTACCTATGTGTAAGAGAGGGATACATGATATAAACCTTTCTCTATTTCCGAAAGTGTGTGACAAAGAACTAAATTTTTAATTTGAAAACGTTTTAATTTTTTTAAAAATAATTTACAATAGATATACTGTTTTTAAGGAGTTAATATAAAGATTTAATTTTCGTATTGATTTCTTTGGTATTAACAATTAATTTTTATACAATTAAGACAATGGTTATAGTTTTGGAAAAGTATTTATTTTTGTTAATATGAAACTTATTATAGATACAAATATGGACAGAAAATTAATGTTTTAATTGCATTAAAATGTATTTTTGATGGATAGTAAAAGAAATAATAAAAGCCTAATTATATTTTTAGTAGTACTTAATTTCTGCAATGAACATTTTGATCGATATTCATCTCTTTCCATTGACGTCGTCAGGTTTAATGGATGGAAATGCCATAAAATTCGCACCATGATCAATAATATTGCAATAACGATTAGTTCTGTTTATTCAGTAATAAACCTCTTTAACTAATATTAACTTGAGTGCATATCTGAAATTGAAAAGTGGTTTATAATTCATAAAGTAATGCTTTAATATTTTTACTTGATGTTTGTCTGTATTTTTAATTTGTAATGAATACTGAATAAAGCATAAGATATTTAGGATGCTGTCATTTAATTAAATTTAAACATGAACTTGGTCAACAACAGACAGTATTACTTTTCGCTGAAAATACTGTCTAATTAAAACTTTGAGATTTAAAAGATTTTGAGGTGTTGTACAACGAAAAAATGTAAGGAGAAATGTAAAGCAAATAAATGGAAATTTATTTGCATATTTATTAGGGTATTTTTTTTTTATATAAATTTGCTGGGAAATTGTTTCCATTTTTAGCTTTAAAATTTACCTGTTGTTCGTTGAATTTTTTTAATATAATTTTATTTAATAATGTTTATTGACCGTGTTTTATTCAAAATTTATTCATTTTTTAATAATTCATCCAAAAATCTAAAAAATCAGTGTTTTCTTAAATTCAAATTTAAAATTTAGGTTCCCTGTTACACGCTTTCGGAGTGATAGAAAAAGAATTACGACTACGTAAAACCAAATAGATAGATCCAGACCGGTAACGATTGTTGAGTCGTAGAAAAAGAATTATATATTATATCCTTTTTTTGCACATAGATTAAGTAGTCATAATTCATAGTGAAGTTCGATACTTGGTATAGTAAGAATAGGATAGAACATTTCCAAAGTATGGTCAGATGGAAAGCCTTAATTTGATGACAACACGAAATTTTCTACATATTTTTAGTTTTCCTTTTTTAATTGTTAAAAACTAAAATTATAAAAAGAAAACAACCGTCACAAACTTTGCGCTCTTTTACGAATCGAGTTGTCATCAAATTTAGGTCTTCCATCTGGTCGTGTTTCGGGAATATTCTACCAGTAATATTATTTGTTATTTTCGTTTCAAGACGGTTGAAGTCTCGGTTTTCAAGAAGGAAGGCAGTTTCCGCTAGGAGACGAAGTCGACGACGCGAATAGCTTCCTTCGAGAAAACTGANTTTACGAATCGAGTTGTCATCAAATTTAGGTCTTCCATCTGGTCGTGTTTCGGGAATATTCTACCAGTAATATTATTTGTTATTTTCGTTTCAAGACGGTTGAAGTCTCGGTTTTCAAGAAGGAAGGCTGTTT
>JXOV01020948.1:0-16434 GCA_001014945.1 Clogmia albipunctata
GTACAACAACCTATACCTATAACTATATACAATTTTAAAACCAAGTTTTTTATAAAATTATTTAAAAATTTGATAAAAAATTATGTTGTTGTTATGATGTTGTATCGCGACCTACGAGAATGTAACCCAAAAAATACTGCTTTTGCTATTTTATAGCTTAAAGTTCATATTACAAGACATCTTTAGGACACTAGAGTATTAAAATCACTTATCATTTTCTTGGTGGAATATCTTAAATTGCCAAGTAAAAATTTTTGATTAAAATTAGCACATACACATTTCTAACTAACTAGGCAAGTAATAGAGTTGTTAGTGTGGAATTGTAACCTATTTGCGTAAGGATTTAATTTTTTTAAATTTTTTTTAATTTAACAAGTATTTATGAATTTTAGTTACATATAATACTATGGTATTTCTTCTGTCAAAACATTTTTATAGGACAAGTGCTTTAAAAAATTCTTTAATTGTATAAAAGGGATGGTTTGACTGTTTCTAAATTAAATTTACTACTAAATGGAACGAAATAAGCTTTTCCCAATTTTGATATAAAAATTACTTGTTTTCATTAATTTATGCTTCAATAAAAAGTGAAACTTTTCTAAATGAAACATAATAATCATCACGGCTTGAAAAACTGAATGAATACAGGCATGAAAAATATACTATAGAAATGAAAAAATTACAACTTCATTCCCAAATACATCTTATCATTCGACTTCTTCTTCTTATTCTAGTCTGAAGAATGAAACATCAAAATGTTTCATTAAATGTTATGTTTCTATTTTTTAAAACTACAAAAAGCCCCCAGAGTATCAAAGTTATGTTTCCCATATAAATATTTAATTAGTTTTAATTAGTTTTTGTGTTATTTTACAAATGAAAATTGAAAAAATAGCATTCGTTTCTTGACGTTTAATTTAGTTTTCTCGAAGGAAGCTATTCGCGTCGTCGACTTCGTGTCCTAGCGGAAACAGCCTTCCTTCTTGAAAACCGAAACTTAAACCGTCTTGAAACGAAAATAACTATTTTTCAATCCTTTCATATTTAAAAAAATCGGTTAAAATAATCAATCCGAATGAGAAACCACTATTTAAATAAATGAGATGGATAATATAATATTTCCTGTATGCAAGGAAGAGACGACAAGATATAGTTTTTTCTATCACACCGTAGAATGAGGGTGTGAAATAGGAAACAATGTGAAGTAGTATTTTAATTTTCGTATTTAAATCGGAGATTATAGTCATTATTCACATATCAAATATACGAATAAGATAATTGTCAAGATCCACGAAAACGTATTCTTAGGCGTATGGTGTACAGCCATACACTCTTTACTACATAATTCGTCATAGCTCTCCCTGCTTAATTCCATTTCTGACCCTAACCAATTTATTGCTATCTATTTAGTAATTTCTTCAAGAGATCTGACAAACGTTTGGATGGGAAATGTTAAAAGTGTTATTGGACCCACTATTCAGCACCGCACTCTGGGACAGTATAGTATTTAAATTTGAATTTAAAAAAATCGATGATTTTTTAGATTTTGGTGTTAATTTATTGTAAAATGCATAAAGTCGTAAATGAAACTTGTTCAATAATCATTAAATACATAAACATAGTAATTAGAAGAATCATTTATACAACTTTAATTAATTAATATTATCTATTTCGATAAATTTGTTTCCAAAAAAAAGGAATAAAAATAATATTCAATTAATTTGGTATATTCCTAAATTTCAAAGTTCAAAACAATTTAATATTAATTCAACAACTCAACAATTCCAACCAATTAGCATATAAAGTTAACATTAATTTCATTTAACTTTCTTCAGCATTTTTATCTTATCTTTTTTTACACATTGAAAGTGACTAAAAGGCTGTGAAATTAAATATTCCCCACATATCCGAAAACACTCAAGGACATTTTTGGGAGCCCCTCGAATGAATATTTGATTTCCCAGCCACCCTATACGCTTAAAGGGAAACCGTCCTTCCTGGAATGCAATGTCCAATTATATAGAGTCCGACTGAACAGAAATAATTCGTTGATACAATTTAATTAAGGAAAAGGCATCCCAACAAAACGGATCACTTTTCCTCCTTCACTTTTTCGACATGCCTACTTTGTTTGTTCCGAGTTTAAAAAAGCTCTCCTCCCCCTCATCCCCTGCCCTGGCTGTGCAAAAACGTTGGGATGTTGTTTGCGCCCCAGCAAATTCTCAAGGCCGTTCGGAAAGACATCAGCTCTCTGGCGGAATACATGCAAACATACAGAATTCAGCCCGGCACTGAGACAACATTGTTCTTGTTGGTCGGTTTGGGTTTATGGCGTGTCTACAAAAAGGATGGTGGTAGGCCCGAAGCGTGAGCGCAAAAACAATTTGATGAACATCACGAGTCAAATGGGGTTGATAACTGTTCTCTTAAATTTATTTAATTTTCAAGGAAAATTGTAAAAGATTTGTTTTCCAAAATTCTTCATTTTTTTATTTTTTTCAAAGCTTAGATGAAGCGCATAGAATCGGAGAGAAAATCCGGATCTTTCTATAATACTTGTAATTTGCTGCTATTCAATGAAAGGGTACAAGTTAGAGTGAGTTGTGAAAGGGATGGTCTTCTTCTTCTGTTCAGTGGTCAAAACCTGGAAAGAAATCAGGTCTACACGTATATAGAATTATCAATTTATAGTGCTAATCACATTATAACAAATAATGATATTCAATTTTCAATTGTGAAAGATTGGCAAATGAATAGAAAGGGCATTTGTGAAAAACAAAAATTTGATTACGCAAAACCAATTGGTAATACCTACATAGACCGGTAATGGTTGTTGTGTCGTCGAAGAATAAGAAAAAGAATCAATCCTTTTCTACGCTATTAATAATGTGAGACTATCACATTCTTGCAATATTTGCTCAATAGTCATTTCTCTCCAATGTTTGAAAACCTGTCATTCGAGCAATTTAAATTGGAGATTATAATTACTCGATTAAGCCGCGAGAATATTAAATAAATTTAAATATGCCAATGTAACCTCAGACAAAAGTGCCTGTCATCCATATACACTAGTTGCTAAAAATATATTTTAACATCGGTTAACGGAATATTAAAACCTAATCCGACCGTTAACAGTTAGCGTAATAATTTGAATTTAATGTAAATCTAAACCAAAGTCGAAAAACCTAAAAGATACATGAATGCTGTAAAATAATATTAAGTCAAAATAATAGTGGAATCACAAATGTAAGTAGATTTTAAGACATTGAAATGATTTAAACTAATGTAATTCTTAGTCTGTAGTTTCCGATTGCATCGAATAAATGATCTTCCTGGAGAAAAGTGACTTTTATTTGGACAGAAATTCCCCTCGTCTTGACTAAATTGTGGTTTCATCCACACTAGTGGTGTTCCAAAACTATAAGGTTTTCAATAGTTCGAAGGGTTCAACATCATTTCATCTGAAACGGGATCTCATCCATTAAGTATTTGCTGCAAGATATCGAAAACAATATTAGATTCAAGGTTTAATTGAACATAAGTAAATACGAATATTACTCCTGAATATAAAAAAAAACTCAGTTGAAATGAAAACATTGTTTCTTATTACGAAACCAGTAACAGCAACGCAATTGATTGGTAATCAATTTAAAAAATATTTAAATTAGTGTATTGAATATGAAGCTAATTGCATTTAACGCTTGTGTCAAATCAATGCTGCTCTGTGATTGTGAATTTTAGTTAATTACTGAGGACTTGAAAAATAAACTGATATTCGTAGAGAAGTGTCTACATTTTATTCTGCAGATTTTCTAGTGAATTAATAATGAATAAGTAGATTTCCTTAAAGTATACATCATATGTAATATTTTTTAGTAATAGCTCCTTAAATAAAATATATAAGAGATGGACATTAATTTGAAATATATTAAAGTTAATATATTTCGTGTCTTGTTTAATTTTAAATAAATTAATAAATATGTTAAAAGAAAACGATACAAAAAACTGAAAGAATCAAAAATACTTTTTCATTTAAATTAACTTAACAATCATTATTGTTTTTAAACATCCAATTTTATACTCATCACGATCACCAATAAAAAAATAAAGATCTTCATTACCGCACTCACCTTCGAAAATACCCAAGCACTTAATAATGACGTTGTTTTTTAGTATTAATTAATGAAAGTATAAACAAACAATAAATAATCATTAAATGAATAATAATACTTTAAACACGCAAGTAGAACACGGATATCAATCCTACTTCTAAGGACTCGCTTTGCACCCTGATTTTAGATTGGAAATTATTTGGTGTAAAGATCGCTGAGGCAATTTCAATTGAAGTTATGCGGGGTGATTGGAAGTGGGTCAAGGACGAGTTCAAAGGGAGGACCGGGATCCGAATTGAATTGCGAGCGACACTGACGGATGAGGGCTGCTGCCACTTGATTCCTGGAATTGAATCCGCTCATGTGGGGTGGCGGCAATTCGGTATTCGTTTGGTTCCCAGCCGAAGCATTTTCCCATGATTATGCACGCACGGCATTTCTTTGGCAGTCTCCTCTGGTGGGACACACACAGCGGCAAAGAGACGGATAAAAAGTGAAACCCTCCGCCAGCCAGAATCCAAATGAGTCAACTTTTGTGGTGCTACTACCGCTGCTGCTGCTGCTTACTTAATGGGAGGGGGAGGAGTGGAGAAAGTTCTTTATTTGGGAGCAAAAACCGCCACAAATGTCAGTAGTAGTGGATGAATCGCAACAACAAAAAACTGGACAGATTCCTTTCACTTGACCGTATTTATTTACCTCGCCGTCGTCGCGCGTCCAACTACTTACTCGTACTTTACCTCAGTCCAGTGCAAAGTTAGGCCACAAAGAGATTTATGACACGGAATAAATGTGACATACCTGTTCCAATCAATCCGTACAGATAAATCGAAATAATTTCTTTGATTTCATTCTTTTTCCACGTGAAATTTATTTGATAAAAATAGGAATTTCTAATTTAGAATTTCTTTCTAGAGAATTCTATTTCATTTGATAAATGAGTATTGCTGTAATTTGAATATTATTTTAAATCATATATTTAAAAAAATTTAATTAGCCTTTTCTGGAATACTAAGAAAAATAATTATAATTTGTATTTTGCCCAAAACTCTACCATGAATTTCTTAAGAAATTTTTCAATGCAATATACAAATTAAAAATCCTTAACAAATCTAAATAACAAGAACACATTATCTTAGATATTTAATTATTATTTATTTAGATGAACAATTTCAATTTTTTTCGAATATTTTGTGAAATTGTGTATGGTAAAACCCCATTTGCGTACGCCCTAATGCGGCAAAGGTCGAACCTTGTCAGTGTTATTCAAAACACATTACTTGTTGTTATATGAGCTAGATTTTACTAAATTACAACAAAATTATTTTAGATTTAATTCTAAATTATTATAGCAGTTATAACAAACAACTGTTTCACAATTAAAATTTGTTTTTTAAGACTTTGTTTAGGAAATTGCACAAAATTAAATATTTTAGGTAATAGTAATTTGGCAGTGCGTTACATTATCTCTTTTCAATCGACTAACAAAGTACTTCATTACCTATCGTTACGTTAACTACTATATAATCTATTATTTTGGTCATACAAATCTATATTATTTTGGGCCATTCCGTTTCGAAAAGTAGACTTTTCTTCACTAAAATTGGTTTTGTAACGATTTACTTTTCTGCACGGAGTGCTGAAATAATTCAAAATTTGCACGCAAATTGTCACCAATTCAATGAAATTACAAATTGTTGTCATAACCATATCTCGTTGAGAATTTCGTTGTGAATGGTTGCTGCACAATTTGAAAAAAAAATCGCTGTGTCTTACTTGTCACCAATTTAATGATATTACATATTATTGTCATAACAAATTTATTATTTAAATATGAAAATGTCGTTGTGAGTTGTGGTTGTGCAATTTGAAAAACCCGTTGCAAATGGTTTTATTATTAATTATTGAAAAACTGTTTTTTCAGAATTACACAAAATAGCGTTCAATACACATGTGAAATTGGTTATTACAACACTCATTTAACTCGATGCGCTCGTCAAAATACAAGGTAAATTCGTGCAGTAATAACCTCTATTTTACCGCTTGTATCGAAATATACTAATATCGACGTTCCAGAATAACAATGGAGAAACCGTTACAGATGCTTCGTTGTTATTTTAGAATGTCGTTATGTAATGCTGGAAGAAATTTAACACAAAATCATAAAATGAAAAGAATTTCTGGAAAAATTAAGTATTTCTTAATAAAAATAGAAACACAATAAATTGACAAAAATATATTTACCATAAAATTAATAATTAATTAGTATGATCAAAATATCTATAATAAAATTAATTTTTTTTACATATTTTATTGAAATTTTGTCGTCTTGTAAAGTTTGCTCTAGGATCCCAAATTAATATTCCATATTCATTTTTTTTAGGAAACGTATTATTTGCGGCTAGACTCTAGTCACAGACAGAAGTCTTCTGGAACAAAACGGGAGTCAAATGAAGACAGAGAATAGGAATCGCAAATACTGTCATTGGAAATTGTTCGACACAAAATACATTAAAACATATTCATTTCACATGACAATTATTTTATAGGATTAAAGGCAAGCCTATTTAATCTCTGTTTACAGTCATTGGCAGATGATCATGCTTCTAATGGTTGCGTCATATCGTCTCCAAAATTTGTCTATTGACCTCTTTCTTTGAGTCGCACTTTCATTGTACATCCAGGTATATATCTCTGCACATTGTAGTTGATCAAAGTCTTTAAACTTTAACTCTTTGTCACAGAGTTCTTCGTTATATAGGATCCTTCTTTCGCCATTTTCAAACTCCATTTTGTTTAAATTTTCGTCGTAGAACTTTCCATCCACGCTGTTAAGCTATTAGAGAGTATCTACACTCCAATAGCATTCCTTATTGTTCAAGTATCGCTGCCTTATTTTAGGTCAAATAGAAGTGTGAAATGTTTAGAAAAAGTATAGATTTAGGGATGTTTAGCAGCGAGGATTATATATTTTATTGGCTATCAAAGCTTAGTCAAGGCTACAATGTTTTAGATATCAATTTAAAATTTAACCGTTAACACTTAATTTTATTTTACATGAAATATTGAAAAAAATACTGTGAACTGCACTTAAACTAAATTCCAATAAAGTAAAACCCCAAATTTACGACGAAACCAAGCATTAAATTGAACCGAAAATGTGTAGTACAACTGACCGCTAGTTGAACCAAAATAAAGGAAGTAAATGACACCAATCCATCCAGAGCGCTCAGGTCTCGTTAAACCGAGCGAAATGACTTGCTTGAACCCGTTTTGTGATGCGGTAATTTAAATGTTACCTTTGAAATTAAAATGATTATTGCTTAAGAGCGACAATAATTTCTTTTGCTTGATAATGGCCAGAGACCCGAATTTTTCCATTATACTCATTAAAATCGGAGTTAATTTTCGGTTACGGGCCCGAGCAAGAAGCAATTAATTGGTGCTCTTGGCTGAGCTTTACGCTGGTCCAGACTCAATAACTCAATTAAATAAGGCCAGTCAATGCTTCACGGTGCTCGCAAATTAATGCCGAAATTGCGTCAAATGTCAATCGGTTCGAATATGGGTCGATGTGTGTTTTAATTTTGCTAAAAATTGAGAAGAATTGCAACAAATTCGGAATTAAAGTAACGCCTGGTATAGTAATAGAAGAAATTTGATCTATTGTTGAACGCCTCCATTGGACTGTTTGTCTGCTTTATCAAAAATTGAGAGATGTGTTTTTAAGGGTAATTATAGCCTAGAAGATTTCACTCAATTTAAATAAACCACCACCCATGTCACTGCTGGAAAGGTCACGATAATGATTATAACTTATTTTCTTTTAATTTGATTTAATTATTGGTTGACAAAAGGCAAATTTCAACGAGAGCATTAAAATGATTGGGCTCATAATTAAGGCATTCCGACTCTTGCCATTTTTTTTCTTCTTTCTTCGCTCGCAGCCTCTCATTGCCTTCTCAACTTGTTGTCATCTCGTATAATACACAATATGTACTCTTATATGGGCGCGTTGAATCATAAATAGTTAATAAGATGCACACGAACAAGTTTCTGAGAAATCGTGTTACTTATGTTGGACAAGAAGCGCTTTGCTCGACTCTGCTCTGCTTTTCGCAGCAGACATCATCCATACGTAATTTGTACCTGCGCGCCGCCCAAACCCAACATGTTCCGATACCGAATGCTCTCCCTCTTCCGCTGCTTTATTTTGTCCCCGGATGGATCATAATTGTTGACATGACTTTTGGGAAAATCATAAGCTTATTATTCATGTTCGGGCAATCAAACACAGCAGCCTTGTTTTACTCCAACACGTGGTCAGGAGCGCACCAAGGCGATATGGTCATCGTGGTCGGTTTTCTTTCGGCAACACATTTCCATTTTCAACAGTGGTAAGACATAATTAAGACAATCTACCAACTAGACCGATTGCAAAAGAAAATAGTAAGAATTTTCATTAAGTTGTAAACTATACACACGTTCAATGATAAACGGTTGACGTAGTTTAATAATAATTTATTGAAATGAATCACATTTTATTTATTTATAACAGTATTTAATTTTTTAAAATTACTTCTTAGAAGAGTTTTTCTTTAAAACTAATATTCTTAAAGTCACACAAATAAGTTTTGACCAAACTAATAGCCTACATATTACGAGTTAAACCAAGGTATCCTAGATGAGGATAATATTACGTTACGACCAGTTGAGGATCATGGAATGTGACGTTAGTGATACAATAATGAATTGTATAGCCCAGGGGTTTCCAAACTTTTCAGTTCGCGGCGCCCTTACGAAGGTAAAATTTTTTTCCACGGCGCCCTTATACCAACAGTCTGGAAGAACAAGGACGCAATTGCAAAAATGGCTATTTCATAGGAGAACAAGAATAGCAGTAGTATAGGAAAAAATGGTCTGATAAGTTTCCGGCTTTTATGCGTATTGAAGTTACTTTTTTTTTATATTGGCATCATCGGGCATGGACGCTAGAGAATAATAGGTCTGCCCTGATTAATTGAACTTGGGTAGTTTCCTACCCCCTGTGGTAGTCCTGAGTGAAGCTATGACAGATACTCGTGGCTAGGAACAAACAGTAATATTCATGCATGATAGCAACTGAGTCAAATCAATGTTATGGGAGAGCTTCGTGATCTACGTACAGTTTTTTAAAGCGTGGAGTAAGTCTAGGCACTTCTCATTTAGAAGGTAATTTTGCATGTTGTTAGGTACTTGGGCTTATTGAAAAATGCGCTTTATGTTTGAATTTTCAAATTTCTAATAAAAAACTCGCGGCGCCCTTTGATACTTTCCACGGTGCCCAAGGACGCCACGGCGCAAGGTTTGGGAACCCCTGATTTAGCCCATACGAATATCCGGACGTCATCACTGAATTCAAAATCAACTGCCTCAGATACGCAGGCCATATTATTAGAATGAACAACAACTATCCTTCGAAACAAATGCTTCAGTCTACCTCTGGGAGAACGAGAAGACCCGAACGGCCAAAAAGGAGATGGAAAGATTGTGTGGATAAAAATGCGAAGGATCTGGGTTTAAATAACTACGGCAAGCGACCGCACAGAATGGAGGAAAAGTCTGAAGAAGGCAAAGGTTTGCCAAGGGCTGTAACACCACAGAAGAAAAAGTAGAAGTCCTAAATAGGGAGTTGTTATTTACGTGGATTCTCAGTATTCAATCGACCGAACAACATTTTAATTTATGAATTTAATTTATAACGATGAGCAACTGGGAGGTGGTCGCACAGAGTTCCCTCGTTATTGGAGCGAATGAGGAATTCCGCAAGAGAAGCTGGCTGGATGGTCTAGAAGATCGGGCCAGGGGTTCCCAAGAACCAACTGTGACATCTTGGGACTGGCCAAGAGCACGAGGAGTACTAGTCGTTGTTATGACGACTGGTTGATTCGAGGTTCGTCACGCCTCGGCTTTTATTCAAATTATTAACGAAAGATTATTATTTACAATAATATATAACAAAGGTAGAAAGGGATGGAAAGGAATGGAGTGGAGAACAGCAATGTTTGATAGGAAACTGGACTTGCTCCTCGGGTTTAAGAATGTAATGGTGATCATTACAAATTTAATATTATCTACTTATCATTAAATCATTGAAAAATTTATGCTTGTATTTGATAGGAGTTCTGAGTTTTAACAAAAGATTAAAAATCGGCTTCCCATTAGAACACACAGTTACAGTCGTCAATTGTAATTGTGTATATCGGACCAAGTTTTATTAACCAAGGAATGCGCCTTTTTGCTTCTTCAAAAATTCAATTCATTTAGTATTTGCTGTGAGAAACGGATACGGAGAACAATATAAGGGAATGTATTTTGATTGGCGATAGTCTTGACTTAGTAATGAAAATTCATTTCAAATCATTATAGATCATTACTTGCTTATCAAAACATCAGTGAAATACTACATTACGATTAAATACCTCTTAAACGTAAATTAACTTACCTCTATAACTTATACAACACCACTGCCAATTATATGTAACATAATATTTTCCACCTCAAAACTTTTTTCCCATAAAAGCATAATATTTTTACAAAACAGAATGACTTTTTGGAAGAAAAAATGAGTACAGTTTTTAAAATTTTACTCTCGGGAAATATTACAATTCCCATGAGTTTACATCGAAAAGTATTTTTTGGTACAAATTTCCGAAAAATGTTTATGTTTAACTAAGGACCGGATATTGTACTTTATGTTTTTCTTATCTTACTGGCTGGCAATTATTATTTCGGTTTATGTAATACAATTTTATGGGAACACACGTCAGAGCGGCGAAAAAAGTGCGGAATTTTAATTAAAGGTGGAAAGTGAAGTGAGTAATAAAAGGATTTCCACAATTTTCGCCATAATTTGGTAAATAACCTGAGAAAGCCCTAAATGTAATATAATACCTCCACCGCCACCGCCGCCACGTGAACGACCTTGGACAACAAACATTAAATTCTCCTGGCCCAAGAAGAAAAAGAACGGGGACAAGAACAAGAAACCAAGAGAGGAGCTGAACTGAACCGAACAGAATATTATTATCCTCTTCCAAAGCGATTCGTTATAATTATTGTTAAAAGCCCACTTGATTCCCAGCCCCAGTACTAAATACATAATAGAATAATAACACGGATGTAAAGACCACTAAACTATGATTAGCTCAAACTCGATAATTCCGTAACCATTACTCTTTGAACGCGATCGCGTGCGAAGAGAGAAATTGCACTCAGACTTTACCTGTTTTTCTATTTCGCTATTAAAAGGAATTCTCATTGGAATCGCCATTTCCGATTAGCCAAGATGAAGTTGTAGCCAGGGAAAATAAATACTCATAATTGAATAGTTTTATCTACCCTTTTCAATTGATCGAAACGAAATAAAACTGTTTGAAAACCCCAATTGAATTATCCTCAAATTAACATTATTATGACGATACTTCATTTCCTTTTCAATAAAACTTAATAATTGTATTGTCCATTCCTCTATTTATAGCTTATTTAATTATCTTCCTAAATACAATTTTAATTCACAAGCATCACTTCATAAAAATCAGAGAAAGCAATGGCTTCGTTAGAGGAATGAAAATTAGCACCAATAGCTAATAAGAAAATTGAGCACCAGAAGTCAAGTGCACTTGAAGTCTCTTATTAAGGTTTTTGTGAAAAAACATCTTAGTCTTCGATATTTGAGCTTAAAATTCTTAAACTTGTATTCGAGGAAAACGGAATTTTCCATCAATCGATTCCATAATTTTTTATTATCATTTTGTCAAATTTAAATGTATAATGATGTTTTAATAAACATTTACTTAATAAACATTATTTATTCAGAAATTCAATAACAAGCCACATTAATATAATATTTTATCAATCGTTTGAAATTGCTTTATTTTCCCGTTTCTACATGATTTTTTATAAGGAATAATTAAGATTCTTTTGGAGAAAGTTCTCTTTAACTTCTGTCAGAGGAGTTTTTTTTATTTTAAAAATATGTTCAGTGTTTGATTTTCTAATTATTAAATTATTAAAACCTTATTTTTTTAAGAACAATTAAGTAGATTTTCATTATAAATTATAAATTTAAACACCCCTTTTATTCATTTGATATTTTTTAAACTTATAATTGAATTTTAAGTCTCAAACCATTTGTTAGGATATGATTAGAATTAAGCACATTTGATTTTGTATTGACAGATTTTCGGTACCGAATGTCCCTTTGACTGTCTTTGGTATCCATTTTACAATAGCAACTGAATACTAGCAGATATATACGATTATTTCTCTATGTAATTGCGTTTAATGTTTGGAAACCTGTCCGTAAAAAAATTATACTCTCTCAATAGTTGAGGTAAAGGCAAAATACAAGTACAGTGGACGCCGCTTATTAGGACCACTCTGGGACCGGCATAATTTGGCCCTATTAACCGATTGGTCCTTTTAAGCGATTAGTCTATAAAAGCTAGAATTTTATCTCTAGGTAAAGATTTTTAAATATGTACGAGTATGTACATATGTATATACTTTCATATGTGCTTGGAAAAAGGTATTTATTAAATAATAATTGAATAATAATAATACAATATGTGTTTATCTTGAAAAATTTAAAAAATAATTCAATCGTAGATGACGTATACATGTATTGTGTCTTGTCAACCAAACAAATTTGAGCGTTAATTCACACCCGGTAATGATGAACGAAAAGAAATGTATATAAGAAAATAGAATGAATTTAGAAATCTATTTAACAATGAAATATGATTCTGTATGGGGTGATGAATATATTGATGACCAAAAATTTAACGAAAGACAGAAGTGTAAACTATTGTGGTGTTGTCNATCGGCAAACACAAAAATGTGAGGAAACAAATTTTTGCGAGTTTTCCTACTCTTTTCACTATATCAGTTGATCATATAAGCGTAGGGCACATGGTCAAGATTGGGTGTGAATAAAAGTATACAAAAGACTGAATTGTCGTCACTTGCACTTGTTCTTGCAATTCTTTGTAGTACTGATCTTGGCCACAGAATGGCCCAATAAAGCGATGAATTTGGCTCCATTAAGCGATGAATTTTTAAAGTATTTATATACGCCCGATCCGTTCCTAGCCATTTTGGTCCAATAAAGCGATTGTTCCTATTAACCATGGTCCTAATAAGCGGCGTCCACTGTATTTATAATAGAAATGAGAATTTAATTTAACAAATTCGATACCAGAGTATCCAATTCTGTTACGACGACTAACCAGCCTACACATAATCACACATCTCAGAAATCAAAATTGTTTTTAATTGTCCAAAAATATGTTTTTAAATAAAATAAACTCGACACGGCAAAAGTCGTCTTGCCATTTACGACTACATTCTTTCTATAAAATATTCATTGGAAATAGCTATGTATCTTTATTACTTTGGTAGTTAAAAAATAAACGATCAGAGAACAAAAATAGGGGAGCGTAGTTGTGAATAAATTTGTTCCAAAAGAACAAGCGTTTTTCTTTCGTCAAAAATACTCACTGACAATCTAAATGGATAACTATTGTTCCCGTTCATAAATTTTGGAACCTATGATACGCAATTTATAGAAAAAAATATATTTTTTTTATTTTAGTTGTGGTTAGCATAAATGGGTGTGAAATTTTTACTGTATATGACTTTTTAAATGCTTAATCATAATTTAGATAAAGAGAGCTTTTGAAAAAAAAAACGTTTAGAAGACTCATACATAACATAAAGGGGTTTTAACTTCTTTCCGTTTATGTATTTTTCAATGCTTAATCAATTATGATTAAGCAAAAGTAAATAAATCTCTTTTAAAAACAAATTATATAAAAAAAATTAGGAGTGGCTGTCCCTTATTACATAGGTGTATAAAAAATTAATTTGAACTTTCAACGACCAATCCCATAAGGATAAATACTTTCATAAAAATCGGTTATACCGTTTCAGAGGAGTTCTTCTTTAAAGTTTGTAATAAAGAGTTTTAGCAGGGGTTGCTCACCCTTAACACTTTTTCTCCTTTATTACTCCCTTTGGGAGCATACAGCGTTTACGAACGCTTTCAATCGTAGTCTGTTTTTGGCCATTACTTTCCTCCATCGTCTTCCGCCCACGTTGGCTTTCAATCCAGAGCCTGTCGGCCAATAGGTCGCCTTCATTTGTGTCCAATAAATCGCCCCTTTCTGCGTTTGATTTTCATATCCATTGGGTCCTTGTTACTTAAACTCCAAAGGTCTTCATTCCGAATCCTATTGGGCCAGAAGTTTTGACATATGATTCAGAGGCACATGCTTATGAAGACTTGGATTTATTGTATTCTTATTGCCTTGCTAACCGGGTTTCGCTGCCGTACATGAGGACTGAATTTCACAAGCATTGAATATTCTTAACTTCAAATTCCTGGATATTTTCTGTTAGTGCCAGACTGGCCACAAGCTTCCTTGAACATTTAGTGGTTTAAAAATTGAACCAGTACCCGCGATCCCGACCAACCCTATATGCACACAGAATTTCATAAATATCGATTAAGCCAATCTTGGTCAAACATAACTTGACAATTGATAATTGAATTTCCTTTTCTATTTATAATATTAACTGCAAAAGTTAAAACGTAAATTACGTACATAATTACCAATACAATCAAAAAGTTACAAATATATAAAAGAAAATAGACATTATTAAGTTTAAAGATAGAGACAATTGGATTGAAATTCTCGTATGTTCAAGTAATGTAAAAAATTATCCCCAATTTGTACATAGAAATTGTTTTTGACATGTGATGAATTGTTAAATATCTGAATCGAAAACAACTATTGTTTTATTTTGTGATTAAATTTAGTATATAGAGTACTTTTATCGGTGGAATGAGTTTCTAAAATCCACATGTGGAATAAATTGAGCCATAGTCATTCACATACCTAAAAAATAATAATTGTGGAACAATATTATTCTTCCATTTCAGGCAGTGTTTTCATTTTATCATCCATGTCCAATATTGTTGTTAGGGATTTGTCGTCATATGGTTCTTCCATTCACTGTTGTCGATTCAGTGGGATATATACGAATAGTGGCATGGTAACAGCCAAGAGATAGAGAGAGAAAGAGAGGTATCCTTAAAAACAACATTTATTTTTAACCAGAATTCACCTCTGGCAAATTATTTCGAAATCAATTTATAAAATATTTAAATCTGAAAAAATGGGATTATTTCCAATGTTGACGAAATACCCTGAAATTCTTGAAAAATTCAACAAATTTGTTCGTATTGATTTTTTACTTCAATAATTCGGGGAAATAATTCCTTTATTGTTACTTTTTCCTAAGAATAAAAATTGAATTGATCATTAGGAAGAAATATTTTATTTAAATTTAAAAGGAAGAAGAGAAATTTAATCTTTAAAAGGACGTTATTATAATTCAAGTACACCATTATCTAGCCAAATTATCAGTAATTAAGACATTTTGTTCAGAAATTATTTTGTGTTAAATTAAAGCCTTATCTCGATAAAGCAAGGATTTTATTATCATATTATAAAGTAGATTTTATTATTTTCAAAATTAAAAATTGTTCAAATATTTCTTTTTATTTAATTTCGATAAAACAAATTCACGCAATGTTCTCGCCCAATTAACGTTATTTGCATACTTGGTTAAATTCCACAAAATTGATTTATTTATTTCATACCAATAAGTTGTACATACAAAAATAAACCAAATTTAAGTGTTTAAATTATTAAATAAAACTTAATTTACAGATTTTTTTCATTTAAACCATATTATAGTTATTAACTAGAATGCTTTATCAAAATTTTAAATTGAAAAATGGTTTGAATTTTGTACAGTGTTTAAAATTGAATCTTATTCTTTAAAAATATATACTTTTATACATACACTGCGTTTCATCCTTTTACGACAAGGGTATTCGATTAAATTTTCTCGGAGTGTATCAATCTGATCTAATTTTTATTTGGCACGAAGAAAGGTCTTATCATTGACCATCGTCAGCACTATAAAACAAAAGACTAGGTTTGTTGAAAATAATTAAAAAAGGCATACATATATAAATCCGGCGCTACAACCGGGCTCCGGTCTTGGCTTGCCTCAATTCGCTCCTCCAAGCTCTTTGGTTCTCCTCGACGACTGTTGCCAATTCGACATTCAAATTTTTTGGGGTCCTGGTCTTCGCTAAAATTCTCTCATCATATTTGGTCAAAAGTATTGATTTCAAAGAAATAGTGTTAAATTCGGTACAATAGAGTATCTAGATAACAATACACATGTGTCTAGTCCTCATTTCGAG